>CAUYON010210039.1:0-15468 GCA_963573935.1 Arctocebus calabarensis | reverse complement strand
TGCCGACCAATTCCTGCCCGACCACCCGACGAGGTGTTTTTTTTTGTTTGTTTTGGGTTTTTTGTAACACCCCCCCCCCCCCCCCCCCCGGTATATGGGCCGGCGCCCTACTCCTTGAGCCACAGGTGCCACCCAAGAATCTTATATTTCTACAGGTCAAAATTCTGTTTTCCCACCATTCATCAATCTCTAGAACTTTATGTACTGGCCATTTTTAATGTTTAAGACATGCCCATGCACAAAGTTTTTTGTTTGTTTGTTTGTTTGTTTTGTTTTGTTTTGCAGTTCGGCCGAGGCTGGGCTCGAACCCGCCACCTTAGGTATATGGGGCTGGCGCCCTACTCGCTGAGCCACAGGAGCCGCCCATGCACAAAGTTTTTATCTATATGTTGCACTTGAACCATTCTATGCTCTTTGGATTCTATCCTATAGTTATTTAAACCTTTCATATGTGGTTTTTTTTTTTTTTTTTTGAGACAGATTCTCAAGCTGTTGCCCTAGGTAGAGTGCTATGGCGTCACAGCTCACAGTAACCTCAAACTTTTGGACTTAAGTGATTTTCTTGCCTCAGCCTTCCAAGTAGCCAGAACTATAGGTGCCTGACACAAAGCCTGGCTATTTTTTGGTTGCAGTTATCATTGTTGTTTTAGCCGTCCTGGGCCGATTCAAACCTGCCAGCCCGAGTGTATGTGGCTGGTGCTCTACCCACTGAGCTACAGGTGCCACCAGGATCATATATATGTATATATTTGTTTTTTTAGAGACAGACTCTCACTTTGTTGTGCTTTGGTAGACTGCCGAGGCATCACAGCTCACAGCAACCTCCAACTCTTGAGCTTAAGCGATTCTCTTGCCTCAGCCTCCCAAGTAGCTGGGACTATAGGCACCTGCCACAACGCCCGGCTATTTTTTTGCTGTTGCAGTTTGGCTAGGGCTGGGTTTGAAACTGCCACCCTCAGTATGTGGGGCTGGCACCCTACTCATTGAGCCATAGGCGCCACCCAGGATCATATTTTTTCAAGGTAAAAATCTTTTTCTTATTTTTCTCAGTCTCATGATGGCATGTGTGTGTGTGTGTGTGTTTATATCATAAACTCATTTATGTGCTCTAGGAGTCCTGAGCATGTAAGTTAAAATTACTTTCCTTCTGAAAGATTTGCATTTGCTTTTTGCAGTTAGTCATGGAGCATTACCAAGCCAGGACCATTTTAACCCTTTTGAAGAATTCCAGCTTAGGGCCTTGGCCCCTGTGGCTCAACGGGCTAAGTCGCCAACCACGTACACCTGAGCTGGCGGGTTCGAATTCAGCCTGGGCCCACCAAAGAACAATGATGGCTGCAAACAAAAAAAAAATGGCCTGGCGTTGTGGCAGGCGCCTGTAGTCCCAGCTACTTGGGAGGTAGAGGCAGGAGACTCGCTTGAGCCCAGGAATTAGAGGTCGCTGTGAGCTGTGACACCATGGCATTCTACTGAGGGTGACATGATGAGATTCTGTCTCAAAAAAAAAAAAATTAGTTTTATATACTTTCGATAGGGTGAAGGATTGAAAGGGTTTGAATGAAATGTTACTTCCATGGGATACATGCAATGGCTTATACCTATAATCCTAGCACTTTGGGATGACAAGGCAGGAGGATCGTTTGAGGCCAGGAGTTCAAGACCGGCCTGAGCAACATAGGAAGATCCTGTCTCTACAAAAAATAACTTAAAAAAATAATGACTGGGGCGGTGCCTGTGGCTCATCGAGTAGGGTACCAGCCCCCATACCAAAGGTGGAGAGTTCAAACCTGGCCTCAGCTGAACTGCAAAACAAAAATAGCCGGGCGTTGTGGGAGGCGCCTGTAGTCCCAGCTACTCGGGAGGCCGAGGCAAGAGAATCGCCTAAACCCAGGAGTTGGAGGTTGCTGTGAGCTGTGTAACACCACGGCGCTCTACTGAGGGTGATGAAGTAAGACTCTGTCTCTACAAAAAAGAAAAAGTGACTGGGTGTGGTGGTATGTGCCCATAGTCCTAGCTACTTAGAAGGCTAAAGCAGGCAGATCTCTTGAGGCCAGAAGTTTGAGGCTGCAGTGAGCTAAGATCATACCACTGCACTTCAGCCTGGGTGACACTTTTTTAGAAAAAAAAGTTATTTCTCACAGAATTGGGGCTAGTCAGAAGGAATCTGTGTCCCAAAACTATGATTTTTATGGGAAGAATAATAGGGTGAATATTAGTGGCCTGGCTTCTATGTCTCTGTTAATCCCACAGGTCTTAATCAATTCCTGTTTTTTCTCTTTTTTGTGTCCAGCACAATTACTTGAAGACCATGATTGGCCTCCAGCAGACACATAGAAAATAGAGTCTCATCACCAGTTCCTTAAAGGATAAAACCAGCAATTCCAACCTACTCTAGCAGAACTGCTAAGCCACTTGCCCAGAGCTCTACCCACTCTGCTCCATGGATGGAACCCAGTCCAGAGAACACATAATGACCTACCTTCTAGGAGGAGCATCCTCCAAAGGACACCCTTGCTTATCTCCACAAAACACTTTTGATTTTAATTCACTGTCTTTTATGTAGGGATGGGATAAAATAACTTTTCAGTTTGGACTTTAGAGTTCATCTAATAGTTTTGTTTTATTTCTTGTC
The DNA here is from genome assembly GCA_963573935.1 of Arctocebus calabarensis. Taxonomy (NCBI): domain Eukaryota; kingdom Metazoa; phylum Chordata; class Mammalia; order Primates; family Lorisidae; genus Arctocebus; species Arctocebus calabarensis. The sequence goes on along the minus strand of CAUYON010210039.1, from coordinate 12,836 downwards.
TGGAAAAAATGTCTTCCCTGGGCTCAGTGCCTGTAGCTCAGCGGCTAAAGTGCCAGTCATATACATGGGAGCTGGAGGGTTTGAAACCAGCCTGGGTCTGCCAAACAAAAATGACAACAACAACAACAAGATAGCCAGGTGTATGGCAGCTGCCTATAGTCCCAGCTACTTGGGAGGCTGAGGCAAAAGAATTGCTTAAGCCCAAGTGTGAGGTTGCTGTGAGCTGTGATGCCATAGCACTCTGCCAAGGGCGACATAATGAGACTCTATCTCCAAAAAAAAAAAAAATGTCATGGGCGGCGCCTGTGGCTCATTGATTAGGGCACCGGCCCCATATACCAAAGGTGGCCAGTTCAAACCTGGCGTCGGCTGAACTGCAAAACAGAAAAATAGCTGGGTATTGTGGCAGGCACCTGTAGTCCCAGCTACTTGGGAGGCTGAGGCAAGAGAATCGCCTAAGCCCAAGAGTTGGAGGTTGCTGTGAGCTGTGTGATGCCATGGCACTCTACCAAGGGCGATAAAGTGAGACTCTGTCTCTATAAAAAAAAGAAAAAAGTCTTCCCTATGTGCAGGGGTCAGAATTGAGTTTCAAATAGGAAAGCAAAATGTAACTTAGCCAGCCTCCTCCTGGCAGGCCTTTGTCCCCTGGTTAACCTCTTTCCTTTCTTAGCTGGATGAAAGTGAGCTTGGTCTGATAAGCCCTATTGTTCTCAGCTCCCTTAGACCTTAAGTTCCCTCAGAGCATCCTTTATGTGTTCCTGAGCCAGTGAAGGCAGGAGGAGGCCCTACTTCCTTGGCAATTAGGAAAGGATTAGGTCTAGCCACTGACCCTAGGAAGGGATGAGGCAGAGCTGGGTTTTGTGCCAGGGAATGAGTGGGACCTTCTGGGAGACATGACATGCCCTGTGTGTTCCTAGAACACCACAGTTTTCCCTATCTAGTATGTACAAGGTCTGACAAATTCATGAACTTGTCCTTGAAAAAGTGCTGCATACCTCATTGCTGAATATCACTATGGTCACTTCAAAGTACTCCTCTTAGGAAACTTTGTATTGATGCCAGCATAAAGTCCACTCTTCAAAGCATTTTTTGGAACTCTTTTCCTGGAATGACCATCAGAGCTGTCATAAAAACACAATAACAAGCCAGGCGTGGTGGCTCATGCTTGTAAACCTAGCACTCTGGGAGGCTGAAGTGGGTGGATTGCTTGAGCTCCTGAGTTCGAGACCAGCCTGAACAAAAGTGAGACTCCAATCTCTATTAAATATAGAAAAACTGAAGCAAGAGGATCACTCAAACCTGAGTTGGAGGTTGCTGTGAGCTATGATGCTATGGCACTCTACCCAGGGGGACAGCTTGAGACTCTGTCTCAAAACAAACAAACAAACAAACAACAAAAAAAACAAGAATAACGAACACCAATCAGCAAGACACCACCACACGTCCATATGAACATTGCTATGAGACACTAATATACTAGGGTTATAAAACCTTACTGAATGGCCAGGCGTGGTGGCTCACACCTGTAATCCTAGCACTCTGGGAGGTGAAGGTGGGTAGATCACCTGAGCTCATGAGTTCAAGACCAGCTCTGAGCTAGAACAAGACCGCATCTCTAAAAAATACCTGAGTGTGGGGCGGCACCTTTGGCTCAGTAGGTAGAGCGGTGGCGCCATATACCGAGGGTGGCAGGTTCAAACCCAGCTCTGGCCAAACTGCAACAGAAAAATGGCTGGGCATTGTGGTGGGCGCCTGTGGTCCCAGCTGCTCAGGAGGCTGAGGCAAGAGAATTGCCTCAGGAGTTAGAGGTTGCTGTGAGCTGTGACGCCATGGCACTCTACTGAGGGTTAATAAGTAAGATGCTGTCTCAAAAAAAAAAAAAAAAAGGTGGTGCCTGTGGCTCATCGAGTAAGGCGCCGGCCCCATATGCCAAAGGTGGCGGGTTCAAACCTGGCCTCAGCAGAACTACAAAACAGAAAAAAAGCTGGGCGTTATGGTGGGCACCTGTAGTCCCAGCAGCTACTTGGGAGGCTGGGGCAAGAGAATCGCCTAAGCCCAGGAGTTGGAGGTTGTTGTGAGCTGTGTGATGCCACGGCACTCTACTGAGGGCGATAAAGTAAGACTCTGTCTCTACAAAAAAAAAAAAAAAAAAATAGCTGAATGTTGTGGCGGGTACTGCAGTCCCAGCTACTTGGGAGGCTGAGGCAAGAGAATTGCTCAAGCCCAAGAATTTGAGGTTGCTATGAGCTATGATGCCATGGCACTCTACTGGGGGTGACAAAATGAGACTATCTCAAAAAAAAAATACCTTACCAAATTGTTTGTATAGTGGTGCCGATATAAGCACTCATTGGCAAGTTTGTGAACTTAATTGTCAGACCTCATGTGGGGGAGGTGTCAGGGTGTCTCTCCCTCACCTCTTTCTCCATGTGCAGCCTGTGGATAAGCATGAGTGAAAGTGACCAATTGGGAAGAGAAGACGTTATCCTCTAGTCAAGTTCTCAGGCTGGGCCTCCTGCCCTCAGTGGTAGTACCAAAGAGAAAGAGTTCACTACTTTGCTCAGAGAACAAACTTCAACCCTCTGAGGCCTTCCAGGCTGACTTATTCCCCTGGGTTGGAAAATTTAGTCTCCACCAAGTGAAAAGTTTCAGCACTTTCTTGGGATCTTTCCTCTCACACTCACTTCTGTTCTTGTGTGTCAAGCAAGGTCTTGGTCTGCTAGTCTGTGAGAGCTCCTTCCCTCTGAAACCCATGAAGCCCTTGTAATGCTGTGATTGGAGCCAACAGTGGTGAGGAGGTTCTGATCACCTAACCCTGTCATGGGAAGTTGTGAGAAAAAAATTCAGATCACATCTGGTGGGTGAGGTCCAGCTCTGGGACTACTTTATATGGGGAAAAAATGGAAGGAACCAGGTCTTCTTACCTGAAGAGGAAGAGAAACACGACAGAGGCCCAGGTGGAAAGGAAAGCAAGAGAATTTGGCTTGTGTGGTCCCAAAATGTAGGCTGGATGAGTAGGAGTAGGAGCAAATATTTTTCCAAAAGGTAGAAATGGCTGAAAGATTGTTATCTCAAAGTAAGAAGAGGCTTAAAATAAGAGAAGTCTTGGAATGATGTTAATAGTGAGAGCCCCACAGCAGTAGTCTGTCAGAGAGGGAGGTTGCACCCAGGGGAAGGTTGAACTGGATGGTGTCTATCCAGTCAAAGACTCTGTAGTTTGGTTCTTCAGATGGATTAGTGTTTTGTTGAAGAGAGAAAGCAGAAAAGGATTTCCGTGAGGTCTCTTCCCTTTCTCCTATCCCTTCACCACCCCCTTTTCTCTTTCACTGACTAATATACAGTGGTCCTGAAACAGTTCTCAGAGATTGTTTTTTTTCTTTTGTAGAGACAGAGTCTCACTTTATCACTCTCGGTAGAGTGCTGTGGCGTCACACAGCTCACAGCAACCCCCAACTCTTAGGCTTAGGTGATTCTCTTGCCTCAGCCTCCCAAGTAGCTGGGACTATAGGCGCCCACCACGATGCTCGGCTATTTTTTTGTTGCAGTTTGGCTGGGGCCAGGTTTGAACCCGCCCCCCTAGGTATATGGGGCCAGGCCCTACCAACTGAGCCACAGGCACTGCCCTCTCAGAGACTCTTTATAGAAGCCTTAAGTAGAGGGTCCTGATTCGTTCCCTACTTGGCTACCTCTCCCTTTACAAGGACTTGATTAGTGTTCCTAGGTCTTTGTCCCTTCTCAGGAAATAGAACATAGCAAACAGGGAGTATGGCTTCTTGTTAGGGCCACAGGAAACAGCTGTTTGTGGTATCACCAAACCCTCTTTCCTTCAGTTCCCATTGCTGTCTGCAATGGCATGGCTTTGCTGGATGTCCTGCCCCAGAAATTCTTTTTTTTTTTTTTTTTTTGCAGTTTTTGGCCAGGGCTGGGTTTGAACCTGCCACCTCCAGCATATGGGGCCAGTGCCCTACTCACTGAGCCACAAGCACCGCCCTACCCCAGAAATTCTTAAACAGCTAGACCTGGGGTCTGCTGACCAGAACAAACTGAACCTCTGTAATGGCACTTGGTATTGGATGCATTCACATTTGTCTCTAGTTTATTTATCATTGCACAGGCCTCTTTGGTCAGTTCTGGCACAAACTGAAACAAGTAAATCATCAGGGTGGATGGAACCACAGGAATAAAGCAAGGTGGTACTCAGTAGATCACTCTCCACTCAAACTCCTCACAGGAGAGGAAGCTTCTAACATGATAGGAGGTACAGAGCATTGCATTCACTCAAATGCATTCTGTCATTCCAGAAAATAATTCCTATTGAGTTAATCTAACCATGCATTTTGCCTTTGAAGGGATTTCTAATTCCAAAAACATGACAGATGAGATAACCTGAAAATATCCCTATTACAAAAACAGATGCTGGCTCAGCGCCTGTGGCTCAATGGGCTAAGGTGCCGGCCACATACACCTGTGCTGGCGGGTTGGAATCCAGCCCGGGCCCGCCAAACAACAATGACAGCGGGAACCAAAAAATGGCCGGGCGTTGTGGCAAGCACCTGTAGTCCTAGCTACTTGGGAGGTGGAGGCAGGAGACTCGCTTGAGCCCAGAAATTGGAGGTTACTGTGAGCTGTGATGCCACAGCACTCTATCCAGGGTGACAGCTTGAGGCTCTGTCTCAAAAAAAAAAGAGATGCTAGATGAAATATAACATTTTAAAAAATACAGTTGACCTTTCAAAAACATGGGTTTGGCTCAGCATCTGTGCCTCAAGCACCAGCTTAGGCACCAGCCACATATACCTGAGCTGGTGGGTTTGAATCCAACCCAGGCCAGCCGAACAACAATGACGCTGCAACCAAAAAATAGCCAGGCGTTGTGGCAGGTGTACTTGAGAGGCAGAGACAGGAGAATCACTTGAGCCCAGGAGTTGGAGGTTGCTGTGAGTTGTGATGCCATGGCACTCTACCCAGGAGGACAGCTTGAGGCTCTGTCTCAAAAAAAAAAGAAAAAAAAGAAAAAAGAAAAACATGGGTTTGAATTGTCCAGGTCCACATATAATGCAAATTTTTTTCAACCAAATGCGTGTCAAAAATTCAGTGTAGGTGGGGTGTGAAACTACAAAGGCTTGACTTTTCCTATAAGTCAGTCTGCAAGGCCAACTGTGGAACCTTATGCATGGATTTGGTACATGTGAAGGGTCCTAGAACCAACCCCCCAAATATGCTAGGGGACAAGTGCACAAAGTTAAATTTGCAAGAAAGAAACGGAACTGCCAGGAGCTGGAGACAAAGGGAGAACTGAAAACCAGAGTGGTCAGCATGTGAACATGCTGTAGCTTCCAGGGACCAGGAGAAGGTATGTGAGTGGATTGTTGCCCTTGAGTATTAATGTCAACATGAGTACAAGAAATGAAACTTTGGCCCATACTAGATAGAAAGTTGAAAATGGGGCCAGGCTGGGCAGTGCCTATGGATCAGTGGGTAGGGCACTGGCCCCATATACCGAGGGTGGTGGGTTCCAACCCAGCCCTGGCCAAACTGCAACAAAAAAATAGCTGGGCCTTGTGGCAGGCATCTGTAGTCCCAACTACTCGGGAGGCTGAGGCAGGAGAATTGCCTAAGCCCAGGAGTTGGAGGTTGCTGTGAGCTGTGTGACACCACGGCACTCTACTGAGGACAATAAAGTGAGACTCTGTCTCTACAAAAAAAGAAAGAAAGAAGGAAGGAAGGAAGGAAGGAAAGAAAGAAAAGGGGGCCAGGCGTGGTGGCTCATGCCTGTAATCTCAGCACTCTGGGAGGCTGAGGTGGGTGGATCATCTAAGTTCACAGGTTCGAGACCAGCCTGAGCCAGAGCAAGACCTCCTCTCTAAAAATAGTTAGGTGCTGTAGCTGTGAGCTATGAAGCCATGCACTCTACCAAGCATGACAAAGTGAGACTCTGCTCAAAAAAAAAAAGTATACATGTACATATATTTTTACACACACACTTTTTATATATGTATCTAACATAAATGCTCCCAGCTTCCAATATATCCAGCCTGGAGCTTACTTCTGAGCTCCAAACCTATATCGTTAACTGCTAAGTTGACATATCCACTTGAGTATCTAGTATACATCCACAAATCAACATATTCAAAACCGAATGCCTAATTATCCAACTAAACATGCTTTTTTACCCATACTCTCCCTTATCTTAGTCCAATTGATCAGGCTAAAATCTTTTTTTTTGAGACAGAGTCTCACACTTTGTTGCCTTCAGTAGAGAGCTGTGGCGTAACAGCACAGCAACCTCCAGCTCTTGGGCCTAAGCAATTCTCTTGCCTCAGCTCCCAAGTAGCTGGGACTACAGACACCCACCACAACACCGGGCTATTTTTTTGTTACAGTTTGGCTGGGGCCCAGTTCAAACCCGCCACCCTCAGTATATGGCACCAGTGATCAGGCTAAAATCTTTAGTTTTGTAATTCACTCCTCTTACTCTCACACCCACATGAATCAAGAAATTCAGTAGCAGCTCGGTGCCTGTGGCTCAACGGGCTAAGGTGCCAGCCACGTACACCTGAGCTGGCGGGTTCGAATCCAGCCCGGGCCAGCCAAACAATGACAGCTGCAACCAAAAAATGGCCGGGCGTTGTGGCGGGCGCCTATAGTCCCAGCTACTTGGGAGGCGGAGGCAGGAGACTCGCTTGAGCCCAGAAATTGGAGGTTGCTGTGAGCTGTGATGTCACAGCACTCTTTCCAGGGTGACAGCTTGAGGCTCCGTCTCAAAAAGAAAAAGAAAAAAAGAAATTCAGTAGCGACTGGGCGCAGTGGCTCACACAAGACAGGTGGATTGCTTGAGCTCAGAAGTTTGAGAACAGCCTGAGCAAAAATCGGGAGCCCCATCTCTACTAAAAAATAGAAAAAACTGAGGCAAGAGGATCACTTGAGCCCAAGAGTTGGAAGTTTCTGTGAGCTATGATGATGCCACAGCACTCTACCCAAGGTGACAGGTCAGGACTATGTCTCAAAAAGAAAGAAAGAAAGGAAGAAATTCACTAGGCCTTATCTTTCTATTATAGTCAGAATCTGATCACTTCTTACCTCTTCTACTGCACCTACTCTAAGCCACTAACATCTCTTGCCTGGATATTGCAACAGCTTGTTATCTCCCAGTTTCCTCCTTTGCTCTCTTATACTTTATTTCCAGAATAGCAGCCTGCTTAATCCTTTTTAAATGTGTTAGATCACATCATATCTCTTTTCAAACTTGTAGTGGCTCACTATTTCTCTCAGAGTCAAACTCAAGTCCTTAAAATAGCTTACAAGGTCCTATATGCAAAAAAAATTTTTTTTATTTGAGACAGAGTCTTGCTCTGTCACCCAAGAGAGAGTGCAGTGGCATCATCACAGCTCATAGCAACCTCAAACTGCTGGACTCAAGCAGTCCTCCTGCCTCAGCCTCCTGAGTAATTGAACTATAGGTACCTGCCACAACATCTGGCTAATTTTTCTATTTTTTTTTTTTAACTTTTCTTTTTTTTAGAAGAGAGGGGCTGGTCTCAAACCCCTGAGCTCAAATGATCCTCATGCCTCAGTCTTCCAAAGTGCTAGGATTATAAGTGTGAGCCACCAGACCTGGCCTCCTATATGATCTTGACTTTTAAGTGCTTGCTTAAATGTCACCTTCTATAGCAGGTGCTTTCATGCCACCATCCCTTGCACTTGCCATTCCTGTTAATGCAAGCATCTGCATTTTCCTATGTAGGTGCTGCTTCAGGGTGGCCTTAGATGCCAGGAAATTAACACCTTTAGGAGCAACTGTCAACCAGGAAGTTGGTGGATGAGTATCCTAATTTCCTCCTCCTGGGGGGTAACAACTCTGAGCCACGTTCTCTACTATTTCCCAGGACTTCCCAGTATAAACACACAAATTCTCATATATACAAATGGAATAAAAGAAAAAAAAATAGTTGGCTTGGTGACTGTGGCTCAACGGGCTAAGGCGCTAGCCATGTACACCTGAGCTGGTGGGTTTGAATCCAGCCTGGGCCTGCCAAACAACAATGACAGCTGCAACCAAAAAATGGCCAGACGTTGTGGCTGGCGCCTGTAGTCCCAGCTACTTGGGAGGCCGAGGCAAGAGACTCGCTTGAGCCCAGGAATTGGAGGTTGCTGTGAGCTGTGATGCCACAGTACTCTGTCCAGGGTGACAGCTTGAGGATCTGTCTCAAAAAAAAAAAAAGAAATCCCCAGCTCAGTCTTGTTCAAAATCTGTGCTAATATTTGAAACATCAAAATCACTCCTTGCCCCTATAATTCTGGCTTGACTTTGAATGCAGCTACTTTATCTACTGACTTGAACACAGTTGTCCTCCACTGAAATGACAGATTGAGTCTCTTGAGCAAAGTGAACATGTCACACAAGTTGGCAGGTTTTGTGACCCATTCTGTGTCACTGAAATGTGCGGCCAGTGGTGACTGTTTTTCTAAAAGAAATCTGTAGAGCTTCTCCCACAACTCAAAAACTGTCCAGCAATCTACCTTTAGAAAGCCATTTCACTCCTGTGTATAAGAGATGTGTGTGTGCTGTGCCCATCTCCTCACAGAGCTGTGGAAACAGCCCTGAGTTAAAGTCGTGTACTTTGATGAGGCTGATCATTTTAGTAATATGCTGCAAAACATTCTTTAGTTCAAGCGACATTTTCAGCTGGTCAAATTTCTCTGTGGATGACACAGTGCACAAACTCACATTCAGAAGCAACGTTCTTAACTCTAGAAGTTTATCTGGGAAGCTATGCAGTCATGCGGCCACTCTGTGTCTATGCCAACAACACAAAATGACCAATTCAGTTTTCCTTACGTGTAATAATTCAACGACTTGAACAGTTCTGCAGCTGTGGTGTTGGCGGTTAAGAAAAGTGCACAGAAATTATCCTCAGACATATCCTTTTGAAAATATATCACACATAAACAAGCATTGTTGCCTTTTCAACATGAGTGGACTCCTTAAACTTGATTTTGTACCTTGGTGACTCATGAATCATCCCCATCAATCATGTCTCAAACTCTTCTGCCACTTCATCAATTCTTCTAGCATTGGTGCTAACATGTACTTCTTTTTGAATTGCAGCCTCTCCTAAATGTTCATGACAGATGTCCTTAGCAGCAGGTAGGATCAACTTTTCACCAATGGTAAAGAGAAGTTTAGCTTTGGCAATGCAGTTAGCCGCTGAGAATGACACTCTCAATGCTTCACGTTTGATGAAGTGGTGGCCTTCAGTGACTGATTCTGTTCCTTGTAGTCACGAATTTTGTTTTCATTTGAAAAATTCCAAAGGCTTATCTTTTAACGGAGAGTGTTTGATCTGCATACAATGAAGCAGTTCTGAAGATTTCATAGCTTGCTTGGATAGCCAGTAGCCACCCAGTATAAAGCAGGCTCAGAGAATGTGAATCATTTCTGGCAATGGACCTGTCATTCAAGTACGACTCTTGCTCTTTTCTTTTAAATGCAGCTTTTATTTTGTTGGCAGTCATACAGTCTTCTGCTAACTCATCAGTAGGTCTTTCCCTATTTTGAAAGAAACTCTCCAATTACATTTGTTTTTTTCTCATGTTCCTGGGGTTAGCTTGTGGGCTTAACAAAACCATGACTGAAACAAGTGCGGAGTTTGGGACAGAGGCGCAGATGGAATTGGTAAATAAAATAATAGGCGGGCCCTACATGGAATAAAATAAATGTCAGATTCAGACTTACAACCTGTCACCAGATGTAGCTGTACAACTGAAGTACATCAACTCACTTGCCTCTACAAAGCCGATTGCCAGAAGCAGCTTAATTTTCACTTGCCATTCTACTGATAGGGTTTTTTTTTTTTATATAATTTTATTGAATCATAATTCTGTACATTGGTGCAATCATAGGGCACGATTCATATACATTCAGAAATGTTTTGATCGTACTGTCTGCAAGCAATTGATTTATTATGGTCTCAATGTAGTCAAACCTCTCTATTTGAAGCCTCTGCCCACTGCAAGCATTGCGAAAGCAGGTTTTTCAGTACTTTTGTGGCCATCTCAGGATATACAGCCTTGGTCTTTCTCCAAAAGACATGGAAATTTGAAATTGTCTCAAACATACTTTTAAGGTGACTGTCTTTTCTGACCTTAAGTAATTGATTATTTTCTAGCCACTCTATTCACCCGATTTTTGCACAAAGGGGTTACGGATCCACTTCTTCCAAGTGGAAGAAGGTAGGCTTGTGAGGCTCTACCTCACATTTTCTTGTACTAGATTCACATAGGAGTGAACAACTTATATCCCTCACATGAGCAATTTACAGCAAGATTTGCACTCCAATACGAAGTGAATGCTGCTGCTGATCTGACAGCAGGTGGAGCTCAGGCGGTGATGCCAGTGATGGGGAGCAGCGGTAAATACAGATGAAGCATCGCATACCTGCCTGCCACTCACGTCCTGCTGTGCAGCCTGGTTCCTAACAGTTCGCAGACTGGCATTGGTCCACAGTCCAGGTGTTAGGGACCACAGCACTGGAGCTTTCCCGGAGTCCTGGATATCAGTCCTATCTGTTTCTTTCCCTACACTATAGAAATACATCATCAGGACTTATTTACAAAGTCCTTGCAATTTAAATGTTTCACTCCCCGCTTTTTGAAATTCAAGCTTTCACTCTGAAGAGGTTAACCTTTCTAAACATAGAAATTACTTCTGACATTGGGCGTGTTTTGAAGCACAAAGGGACAGCTGTGGAAATAATTCACTGTTCAGGCTTACTCACCTGTAAATGTAAGTTTATTTGGCCTATTAACTTCTCATCATGCTGTCAGTGGACATGAGACCAAAACACACTCTTTCTCAAATGTCAGGCTTTATACTCCCTGGAGAGATTCATTCTCATTTCTTTGGAACACTTAGCTCAAGCGAACATTTAGAGAGAAAGAAAGCCCAACCCACAACAATCTAATGATTACCTAAATTTAAAATCACCTGTAAAGCATTTTCCAAATTAATTTATAAAATTTTATTCTTATTTGGTTAATTACCTATACTATATCAGTGTAGTAAATGTATGTGCTATATTTTTCAAGGTCAAAATTAAAAATTTGGAAACACAGTTCTAAAAGTCAGATTAAGACTTCTCTGGTGCTAGTTTCAGTGGGTGAGTCACTACTGACTCTAAAGCAGTCCTTAGTGTCTCCTGAGGAATAAAACCATGTAAGGAAGCACATAAATGCCACCCTACAAGTGGGACACTGCCTAATGGAACATATAATTCTCAGCATATTTTTCCCTTTGGAGCATTGATGCATTTTTAAAATTTGCTGTTAAGAGTAAATTGTTGTTTCTTTATTTGCCATTATAGCGACAGAAAATGCAGCAGTGGGTTTAGATATGCAACCCTAGGGATTTCAAGATTAAAAACTGAACAAACACCAAAAACAGCAAAATTTTTCTATTAGGATAATATTTTAGTATTATGTTTTGAGCTTTTAAACAGTAATTTAAATGTCATGGTAGTTATTTAAATAAAAGATGTAGAGAGAAAGATTAAGATTATTGATTATTTTTATTGATTAGAGATGAACATTAAATATTGTGAAGAAATAAAACCAGGACATTTTTTACCAGTTATCTGAATCCCATGCAACCCTTTAGGTCTTCTCAAATATACCAAAGTTTGTTTAATAATAAGTATATGTTATAGTTCTAGATAACAAATAATGAAAGTGTAATAATTATAGTTATAGTAGGTATATGATAGTTACAATAGAATAAATATTCAAGATCATAACTCATGGTTACAATGGAGCAAATATTCAAGATCATAACTTGTGGTTATTTGTTTAGGAGACATGTTCCTGTAAGCTCCTCTAGCATACTGTTTTCCAGGCTCATCCTTGTTGTTCCATATGTGATTGTTTCCATCGTTTTAAAGGCTGAATAATATTTCATGTTATATATATTCACATACATATTATATATGTCATCAATATCATTTACATCTATTCACCTTACATTATATTCATTCAGCCATCAATGGGCACTTAGTTTATTTCCTTAACTTGGTTATTTTGAGTAATGACACAATTAACATCAGAATTAAGAAATCTGTTTGTGATATTGTTCTAATTTCCTTATTTTTTTAATCAATGGTTTTCTCATCTATTAATGATCTTTGTCTGAATCAAATACTATATTGGAAGTTATAATTCATGGTTGTATAATGTTTTCATTTTTTCTATATATTGTGTATATATATATTTGCTTGTATTTTTGTAAAGAAGTACTTTGTCATTTTGTTCCTTTTATCTCTTTCTCTGATCTTATTTTGTATATTCCTAGAGATGCATAGATTTCTTTTAACTCAAATACAGAATAAATAGTGTACCCTTCCTTTCTATTGATTTAAAAGTTAGCATGGTAGAGAAGATACACTGATTTGAATCATGTGAATACTAAATAAATGAAATATAAAAATTAATTATTAGGTAAAATCAGGCACTAGGATTCTATGGTTATGACTCACCTGAAGTTTAAATGCAATTCTTATGACTGAGAAATGTATACTAGAAGAAATCATTACACATAGTTCCACATTATTGGTGATGACAGTAAAAACAAGTAAGTATGTTTCTAACTGAGGTGGCATTACTCACAGAAATGAAGGAAAATCATAGTTAGAAAATACAAAAAGGCTTGAGTTCTTTGAGAGTTCTCCATACTTCCTTCCAAAAAGGTTGTATCAGTTTGCAGACCCACCAGTAGTGTAATAATGCTTTTTGTGGTTAAAATATCAAAGTATAAAACACACCAGAAACATGTAAATCTATCAGAA
>CAUYON010210038.1:0-28154 GCA_963573935.1 Arctocebus calabarensis | reverse complement strand
CGCTGTCTCCCTGTGTCCCCAAAGGGATGTTTCTGGGCAGATCTCGTCAGCCAGAGATGCCTGAAGTCTTCTCTCCCCAGTCTCACCGAGCCCAGTTGCAAGGAAGCTGTTACTCGGCCACCATCTTGGCTCCTCCTCCCCATTTTATGTTCTTAATCTCAGTATCTCTTTTATTTCACTGTTAGCTTTTCTCATATATTTAAAAGGGAGTCATGAAGGAGTTCAAGGAAGGGAAGAAATCCACGTGGTGCTATGTTTCTAACTAGAGGATGTGATTCTCATTTATGGAGATATCTCTAATATAAGGATAGATTTTAAATCATATATTAAGTCTCACTTTTTTTAATATATGAACTCTATAGTTGTTCTTCTTTTTGAAAATCCATTCACTGAATTTTTTTCTTGTTGTTTTGTATTGATTACGTGATGTTAATATTCACCATCCACTCCCTAGAGTAGAAATATCTATTTTGTTCATACACTTATTCCTACTTTCCTACAGAAATTTAATCTCTTAACCAAAGCTGCTAAAGATTCTTACTGATTTAGTGCAAGAAATAAATTTTTTTTGAGACAGAGCCTCACTATGTCTCCCTCAGTAGAGTTAGTGGCGTCACAGCTCATAGCAACCTCAAACTCTTGGGCTTAAGTGATTCTGTTGCTTTAGCCTCCCAAGTAGCTAGGACTATAGGTGCCCGCCACAATGCCTGGCTATTTTTCTGTTGCAGTTGTCATTGTTGTTTAGCTGGCCCAGGCAGGGTTCGAACTTGCCAGCCTCAGTGTATATGGCCAGTGCCCACTGTGCTATGGGTGCCAAGGTTCAAGAAATAATTTTGATAAAGCTTTCTAAAGAATTTAAAGCTGCTTGTTTAAAACACAAACACTAAAAAATTGTGCATCATTAATATTTTCAGGATATGTAAGCTTTATAATTTTTCAGCTCCTTAGGAAATAACAGAAATATCACTGCTTGTTATACACAAGTAGAATCTACATTTTAGAGAACATTAAGGCTTAATTGAATATCCCTCACAAGTTTAGACTGAAAGGATTTTTGTCTTTCCTACAGAGGGTGTCAATTCTGGGCTAGAGGAAGAACACACAGAGCCTTTAGTGACATACGATCTAAACATAGTTGATCACGCTTATATTAAATCCTACCTCCAAATTCTCACCAACTACACGACCTAGTTCAGGTTAGTTAACCTGCCCTAGCCTTTGTTTTCCCATGTGTAAATAGGATAGATAGCCAAAGTATCAGTGCTTATTGAGAGAATTAAATATTTATCCATACAAAAAGTAACACCTTTGTTCATTTACTAAACAGATGGTTGTGGAGTATCTACTGAAAATACAATGGTGAACAAAAATAGACATGGCCTCAGTCCTCAAGAATAGAGCTGAGAGACAGATGTGATTGTCCATGATGGGAGGAAACAGAAGAAAAGACTTGCTTAAGGTCACCCAAGCGTTTAATTTCACATGTTTACAGAGACTGAGAGAGACCTTGAGTACTTCCACATACTATAATAGCTTTATTGAAATACCATAAAATTCAACAATTTTGAGTGTATAGTTCAAGGTGTGTAATAATTGCCATAATCAAATTTCAAATTATTTCTGCTACCTTAAAAAGAAACATCTATCCCATTTATAATCACTCCCACTCACCCTCCCAGTCCCAGGCAACCACTAATCTACTTTCTGTCTCTATGCGTTTGCCATTTAGGGACATTTAATGTAAGTGGAGTCATATGAATAGTCTTTATATCCGGCTTAATATAGCATTTCATTGTGTGGGTCTCCGTTTTTTTCTTTCTTTCTTTCTTTCTTTCTTTTTCTTTTTTTTTTTTTTTGCAGTTTTTGGCTGGGGCTGGGTTTGAACTCACCACCTCTGGCATATGGGGCTGGTGCCCTACTCCTTTGAGCCACAGGCACCACCCTCCATTTTTCAATATATGTTTGAAATTTTTAAAAATGCAGAAATGTCAAAACATGACTATAAAAAAACATAATACAATTTAAATACTTTATTATAACAAAGTGATATCTTCGATATTATTAGAAAATGTAGTGACTTTATGTTTATATGGATAACTGTGTTTTGCTTTTTACATCAAAAGTCTAAACTTGAAACCTGAGGTGTAAATACCTGCCCATTCCCTGCGTACACGTACTATTGTGTCTTGATTAGTTATTTAACATTTGGCATGTAATAGTTGGGGACTAAATAACTTGTATGAAAGCTTTGTGGAGTTTGTATCATTTAATATTCATAACAATCCCATAGGATAGGTTTTGCTAACTCTAGAATTGGTGACTTCCTTGGCTACCAGTGCTAGCCCCTGGTTAAGTATGTGATATTGGTTAAACCACTTTAGTACCAGTGCTTCAGTATCCACTATTAAAACCCAAGAATAAAAATAAGATCTAAGAAAGTGCTTATTGCAAAGATTAAATTATACATATATAAAAATTCCTGGAACAAAAAAAGAGCAATGGTAGCGTCAGCTACTATTAAAAGAAAAGTAACCTGTGCTTAGTAGTGAAATACCTTTGTCCTAGGTAATGCTGCAATTAAATACTATGACCAGAATTGCAACATAGACAACATGACTCCAGACATCAACAGTCTCCTGTATGATGGAGGAAAGACTAGAGTCCAGATCAGGGAGATAAAATGAAATCCATGCTTTTTTCCCTTAGACTAGATAACAAGCTACTTTTCAAATATTGAATATGCACAATATAATAGCCACTGAATCCAAAGGGTTTACTAAAAAATAAACATAATAGCATACAATGTCTGCCAATTAAGTTTACAACCTTGCTACCATGTGCTTACACTGGTAGCACTATACAAATAACTCATTAGGGTCTCATAACCTGGGTGTATCAATGTCGCACAGTTGTGTTCATGTCGACATGTGGTGGCGTCTTGGTGAGTGTCATTCATTAATGTTGTTACATGTCTCTATGTGCCCTCTCAAGAATGTCAGAGGTTGACATAGAGCAACAAAGAAACATTTTTAAATTTCTTGTTAAACTTGGCAAGAGTGGAAGTGAAATGAAAGGCATGCTACCCAAGTTTATAGGGATCATTCCATAAATAAAATGGCAGTGTGCAAATTGATTAAATGTTTTTATGAGAAGGGAGAAAGCCTGACTGATAAAGAAAGGTCAGGGTGGCCAGTAACAAGCAGAACTGATGAAAACATTGCAATAATTTGTTAAATTGTGCATTAAAATTACTGGCTCACAATGAGAAACATAGTAATTAAATGCATTGGAACACTATCCCTACTCACCTGAACTGGCTCCCAAGGAATTTTTTCCTTTACCCAAAGATAAAGGAAATATTGAAAGGAATAAATTTTGATGACATTCAGGACATCAAAGGCAATATGACAACAGCTTTGATGTTCATTCCACAAAGAGTCCCAGAATTACTTTAAAGAGTGAACTAGGCACTGGTATAAGTGCATCGCTTCCCAAGGAGAGTGTTTCGAAAGTGACCATATAGTAGTGTTAGTCAGCAATGAGACACGTGGCAATTTTTCTAGGACAAGTTCACCAACTTAATTGTCAGGCCTCATGTGCTTAAATTTGATGGGATTTGGATTGACAATATTGGATTGTGGTGATATTATTGATACTATTTTTGGTTATATGATTGAATTATATAAAGCTATTTCATACTAAGGGAACTTGAATCTGTGGAAATAATCTAACAGATTTTTACCTGAGCAGTGGTAAATGGTGAATTATCTATTAGTACAGAAAACTTTTGCATTGGATTTCCACCTATAGTTTTAACTGATTGTAAATACTATTTATAATCTCTTCAGTTTGTTCAGTGTTCTAAAAAATAAACATAATTTTTATTAGAAAATACTTTATAAATGACAATATATTCACTAATCTGTGCATGCTCAAAGACTAATTTTGACAATAGTAATTCTCTTCCAAAAAGAAAAACTCTTATAAGAGAGCGATAAAGGAGATATTAAGTAGCTTTGCCATATTGCTTCTTTTTATTTTTAAAAGTGGATAATAACAATTATTTTCATGGTATATTTAGGTCAAATTTTAATTTTCATGGTATGTTTAGTCCAAATTTAGTCCAAATATTGGGCATGAGTAGGACAATCACTGATATATTTTATTTTTTTTAATTAATAAATTTTATTGCTTGGAGAAGTTTCAGGCTTAAAGCAAAATTGAGTGGGAAATATAGAGTTCCCCAATATATACTATCCCTATCTGGTTTTTACTGGCCAATATTATCTCTGAATCTGATAAAAATAAATATCTTTTCCCTAACTTATTGTTTATAAAAAATGTAATCATAGCAGTTGACTTCACTGTGATTTTGCTATTCACACACATTTCTGAATTTTAAAAGAAACTTGATTATTTCTTAAAAAAATTATTATTGTGGTATCTTGAACTGTTAACAATTATGCCCTTAGTTGACCCATGAGCATTTTCCTACTTTAATTCAAAAGCCATATTAAATTAAAGCAAAAAAATATAGTTAGGTAGAATAAATAATATTTAACAGCAGGAAAAATGTCTATAATCAACAATAAGTTAGGGTATATTTTAAAATAATTAAAAGGGTGGAATTGGAATGTTCCTAACACGTTGAAATGGTAAATGCCTGAGATGATGGGTACTCCCATTACCCTGATTAGATCAATTTGCATTATTTGTCTGTATTAAAACACCACATGTACCCTATAAAGATATACAACTATTATGTACTCGTAGTAATTAAATATAAAAAATTCACTATAAAAATGTGCATTGTACCAAAAAAGAGATAATGATAACCAACACATGCAAATATGCTGAAAATCATTCAGTTGAAAGCATTTTAGCATAATGAGCTACAACGACAACCTACTAGACTGAATAAAATTAAATAGACTAGCCATGTGTTGGTCAGAAAAAGAAACAAATGGGATTCTTATATACTACTGAAAGGAATGTACAATACAATAACCACTTTGGAAAAGAGTTCAGTAATTTTTTTTAAAATATTAAACATGAGAGCCAAATCCTACAGAAAGGTACAAAGGATTGGAGACTCCATATTGACCAAATGCACCAGCGCAAAAGTGGAACTGAATCTTCTCTAAAGGAGACCGAGGGATTTTTGGACAAACTCCATAATGAAATTAGTAGGACTTTGGAAAAGACTGGCAGCTGAGAAAAGTATATCAACAATCAACTTGAGCGCTTGGTTCAGGAATATCATGCAGCTCAAACCCAGCTGAGTGAGGCAAAGGACCAATACCAACAGGGAAATAGAGGAATAACTGAAAGGACTAGACTCCTATCTGAGGTTACAGAAGAATTAGAAAAGGTAAAACAAGAAGTGGCAGAAAAGGGCAGCAGCATGGCTGATGGTACTCCTTTGGTGAAAATTAAACAGAGCTTAACAAAACTGAAGGAAGAAACTGTTCAGATGGACATTAGAGTTGGTGTGGTGGGACACACATTACTCTCGTCAATGCTGAAGTAGAAGTCCAACATGACCTTGGACATGCATGCAACAGTTATTCCAGAGTCAGCAATAGGTTTTTATTAAAGCATACTGTTTTCATGCTTCTGATTAATTGTTTTTTATATCAAATTATATTTCACGTTACAGAGATTTCAAAACACACACCTATACCTTAAAGCATGTTGAATGGATTTTTTTTTACATATATACACTCATGTTGTATCATGGTGGTTATTAAAGCCTTCACAATGAATATAATGTTTAATAAAGTAATAAAAATTTCTGACTTAAAAAAAAATTAAACATGTACCTATCACACAATCTGGCTTTAACCAAGGGAAATGAAAATGTCTTCCACACAAAGACTTATTGACAAATGCACATAGCAGCTTTGTTTGTAAGAGGTAACAACTAGAAGCTTCCAAAGTGTCTGACAAGTGTGTTGATAAACGCATTGTGGTACATCTGCACAATGGAATACTAATCAACAATAAAAAGGAATGAAATATCAATACACCTAACAATATGCATGTGTCTCATAATAATTATAATGGGAGAAGAACCTAGACAAATATTTTGTACTATATGATTACATTTATATAAATTATTGCAAAATGAAACTAACTGGGGAGACAGAAAGTAAACCAGTGGGTTGCCTGGGTATGAGGTGTATGTGTGTGTGAATGTGTGTCTATGTGTATATGAGGAGAAGTCCAAAAGGGGTAGGGTAGATCATCATGGAGCATAAGAAAACTTCAGGATATGATAGAAATGTTTATTATCTTAATTGTGCTAATGGTTTCATGGGTGTATACTTATGTCTAAATTCATCAAATTATACACTTTAAATATGTCCAGTTTATTTTTTTTTATTAAATCATAGCTGTGTACATTAATGCAATCATGGGGTACAATGTGCTGGTTTTATATACAACCAATTGAAATATTTTCATCAAACTGATTGACATAGCCTTCACATCAAAACTACGTCCAGTTCATTATACATCAAATATATCACAATAAAATTATTTTTTTTATTTCGGATTGATGTGAGGGCACAATTAGTTTACAATGTTTGCATTTGTTAGGTATAGTCCTTGTTGTAGTTGTGTCCCCCAACCAGGAGGTGTGCCATATACACTTACATTGTGCCCATGAACTGGGAGAACACCAATCCCTCTCCATCCACCCCTGTTCCCCCTCACTCCATCTCCTTTCTCACCATCTTGGATTGAATTGAGTTTTGCTTTTGTGTGGGCATGTATTAGATCATCTACTGGCTTCAATATGAGTATTGAGGACACTGAATACTTGCTTTTCCACTCTTGTGATACTGTACTCAGAAGAATGTGTTTCAGCTCCATCCAGGTTAATACAAAAGACATAAAATCTCTGTCTTTTCTTATGGCTAAATAGTACTCCATGATATATGTATACCACAGTTTGTTAATTCATTCCTGGGTTGATAGGCAATTTAGGTTGTTTCCACATATTGACAATTGTAAATTGACCTATGATAAATAACCTAGTGTAAATGTCCTTATAATAAAATGATTTTTTTTTTGCTTCTGGATAGGTGTCTAGTAATGGGACTGTGAGAACAACTGGGAGGTCAATTTTGAGTTCTTTGAGGTTTCTCTGCACTTCTTTCCAAAGAGGCTGTATTAGTTTGCAGTCCCACCAACAGGATAAAAGTATGTCCTTCTCCTCACATTGTGCCAGCATCTGTAGCTTTGGGACTTTGTGATGTGGGCTGTTCTCATTGGGGTTAGGTGATATCTCAGGGTGATTTTGATTTGCAGTTATCTGATGATTAGAGATGTTGAGCATTTTTTCATATGTTTGTTAGCCATTTGTCTGTTTTCTTCAGAGAACGTTCTGTTCATGTCTCTTGCAGGTGATAGATGGAATTGTTTGCTCCTTTTTTGTAGATTCTAGTTACCAACCCTTTGTCAAATAAATAACCTGCAAATATCTTTTCCCATTCTGAAGGTTTTCTGTTTGCTTTAATTGTGTGTCCTTAGCTGTGCAGAAACCTAATTATGTCCCACTTGTTTATTTTTGTTGTTGCTGTGACTGCCACAATACAACATAAAAAATTTCTTCATAAAATATTTCCCAGTCCAACATCTTTAAGAGCTTTTCCTTTATTTTCTTCTAGGTTTTTTATTGTTTCATGCCTTACATTTAACAGCTACACATTAAAAAAAATTATACATCACAATCAAGTAGGCTTTATCTCAAGGATGCAAGGTTGGTTTAGCATATGCAAATACATAAATGTACTTCACCATACCAATAGAAGCAAAAACAAAAGCCATATTCTCCTCGCAATAGATGCAGAGAAAGCATTGGACAAAATTCAGCATCCTTTTCTAATAAGAACACTTAAGAAAATAGGCATAGGTAGCACATTGCTTAGACTGATTGAAGTCATCTATGATAAACCCACAGCCAATATCATACTGAATGGAATAAAACTGAAAGCTTTTCCACTTAGACCTGGAACCAAACAAGGATGTCCACTACCACCACTACTATTTAATATAGTTCTGGAAGTTCTAGCCAATGCAATCAGGCAAGAGAAAGATATAAAGGACATCCAAATGGTGGCAAAGGAGGTCAAAGTCTCGCTCTTTGCCCATGATAATGATCTTATACTTAGAGAACCCCAGAGACTCAATCACAAGATTCCTGGGAGTGATTAAAAAATATAGTAAGGTCTCAGGGTATAAAATCAATGCCCACAAATCAGTAGCCTTTGAACATGCCAATAATAGCCAAGTTGAGAAGCAAATCAAGGACACAATTCCTTCATAGTAGCTTCAAATAAAATGAAATACCTGGGAACATACCCAACAAGAATTTCCTTGCAGGAAGGAAATAAAAAGTAAATAAGGAAAGTAAAGGAAGAAATATAAAGCAAGAAAAAGACATGTTTCTAACATGTAAAATATAAATGTGAATCTTTTAAAAGCATTCATTCAGTGAACCTACAGAAGAAATACTTATTAGAAAAGTTAAAGAAAGTTTAAGCCTTTTAAAAATGAGAAAATATATATGTCACTGAAAAGAACTTGAGTAATGATTCCACTTACTGTAAAATAAAACTTAAGATAAATATATTGTGAATGCCTAAAAAGGAATTCTATACTGTAAAAGAAAATAAAACCAAGATATGTATTATCATAGATCTATCTGTATCTGACTTTAAGCCTCAAACAACATCTGAAAAAAAATAGAGAAAAAAATAAAAAACTAAATTATCAAATGTACCTGGAGATCTTTAATGTTTCTATCTCAAAACATAAAAGATCAAGCAAAAAAGCAATTAGTAGAGATCTTAAAGACATGAATAATATGATTTAATTATCAGATATGTATAGAACTCTTCACAGGAAATATTGGAAAAGTTACAAAAACATAAGGCCATAAGGAAGCCTTAATGAAATCTAAGTGATTAATATCAGTATCATCTTCTTGGATTACAATGAAGCAAAGTAGAAATTAGTAACAAAATGTTAGTTGACACATAGTATGTTTTTGAAAAATATTAGATTATATTCCAAAGTATTTTGTTAATTAAAAATGAAATCATAAAAGCATTTAAGACATATTTAAACCTAAATACTACATGTCACAATGCAAAAGACACAACTGCAAATCCAGGGAGAGGAAACTTAAACTTCAAATTCGCTGTTGGCAAATAAGAAAGATTTAAAATAAATGAACTGAAAATACATGATTTCAAGTAGCTTGATAGATAGGAAGAGGTAAAACTATCAAACAATCTAAAAAAAAGGAAAAGTATAGAAATTAAGGTGACTAATGTTAATAAGAGAAGGTTATACTTTAGAAAGATTAATAAAGTTCACAGACTTTTTACAATGTAGTCAAGAAAAAACAAGAGGATATAAAATAGACAAAACACAGAATGAGAAAGAAAAAAAGTATGTACAATAAAAAATTGAGAAAATAACTGCATGTGTAGACATATGCTGAAGTAGTTGAAAGTGTGTTTGAACTATATTGTCTCCTAGAAAAATGTAAAGAGTCAAAATTGATGAAAGAAGAAATATAGAACTTTAATAGACCAATATGAATCAAAGCAATCGAAATGGCTGGTAAGCCTTATTCCCTCAAAAAAAAAAAAAAAACTCTCCAAGACTGAATAGTTTAACATGTGAGTTCTAACAAACTTTAAAGGAACAGTTATTTCTTTTCTTATCTCATGGAGCAGAATACAAAAACACAAGCACATTTTCCCAGTTCATTTAATGAAGATAGTGCAAACTTGATTTCAAAATCAAACAAAGACAAATTTCAAATAATAAAATTAATACCTCTGTTTTCTTATAAATATAGGTTCCAATATCCTGGACAAAATCTTAACAAACCAAATCTAATAGTGTATTAGAAAGTAATGCAACATAATCAAGTAGTGTTATCCCAAAAATGCAACACAGTCTAGTATCAGAAAACCTATCAATATTTTTGTATGTAATTCATATAATTATTTCAACCAACACAGGATAAAGATTCTGATATAATTCTTAATCAATTTAAAATTAAACTCCTATCAAGTCAACAATACAGATAAAGGAACTTCCTTATCTTGTAAATTTGTATTCTAACATGTTACAGCACATATTATACTTACCAGAATAACTTTAACACATATTCCTTAAGATTTAGAAAAAATCAAGAGTGTCCACTATCATTGCTACATTTTAATTTAGAACAAAGAACCTACCCAAAACTCAACAAAGAACAGAGATATTAAGGATTAGAAAATAAGACAATAAAGTTGACTTTTTTTGTATACATAATGATCATTTACCTAGGGGGAAAAGCAATAGAATCCAGACAAACTATAAAAATTAATTAAAATTCAGCTGCTCTGTTGTTAAAAACAAGATAATCCTATAAAAACAATCAAGAATAGCTAATTAGAACACATAATAAAATAACTTGCCATTAATAATTACAAATTAGTTTAAAATAAGAAGACAATAAGATTCATAAAGAAACTTTAAAATTCTAATAAGAAACACAAAATATTTCATGCTCTTGATATGGGTGACATATTATAAAGGCATCCATTCTCCATAAATTATTGTATAAGTGCAATTGCAGTCCAGTCAAAATTAAAGTATGATACTTAAGGTATATGTTAAACTGACTCCAAAAATTGCATGCAAGAACAAAAATTCAGGGATAGGTTAATCTTTCTAAAAAAGAATAAAATGTAAGACAAGATCTACCAAATATTATCATGTAAAACAAAGTCACAGAAATACAAAGTGTTTTATTAAAGCAAGATAATAAACTCAGCAAGTGAAACACCAAAGTGAGTTCAGAGACAGACATAAATGAGAATTTGACGCAGGTATGAAACATATACTAATAGGGAAAATGATTTATTACATAGTGTTGGGGAAATTGGATCAATATACAGAGTAAAATCAAACTGGATTACACATTGAATGGTGCTTTATAAACAGATTAAAGACCTAAATTCAAATGGAAAAACAATAACATTAATAGAAGAAAATGTAGATAGGCATGATTCATAGGCAAAAAAAGGACTTCTTAAAACTTCAAAAGTAACAACAAAGAGGCAACAGTTTTGGTTATGAAATGTGGTTATGTAAAAATTACGAATTTCTATTCAACAAAGAACACTAGACAAATTTAGTTCACAGTTGACAAAGTGGAAAAAATATAATTGTAATATCTGAAATAAAGAAAGATTTTATCTTTTATACAAAAATAATCTGCAAATCAAGGAAAAGATGGTTTTAATTATAAAAAATAGACCAAAGATACAAACCAGAAAGTTACTAAAGATAAATCCAGAAAGTACATGATAGATGCTCCAAATTACTGTTAATTAAAGAAATAGAAATTAAAAGAAAATGAGACTATTCTTTTTAAATATTGTGGGTACATAATAGTTGTCCATAGGATCACTCTATTCTTTTAGATCAGTAAGAATTAGGAAGCTACATTGGTCCAGGTGTGTTCAGAGATTTAAGGTCAATATCTTCACCATTGGTTTTGGTATTGTAGACTAGTGCAGCAATTCAGAGGACCAGTCCACATTACTTAGTAAAATTAAGTGCATCCATATCTAAGTTTTACTTATTTTGAACCTGGGTTTATATTGCAGGGCAGGAAAATTTTCATAAAGGTACATCAGAGTACCAAGATTGTTTATTGCAATGTGGATGATAAGCTTGGAAGATAGAAGCAAACTCACATCTATCCCTAGGTGAGTGTTCAGGTAAAATGAACAACAACAATTTGGTGTATGCACAAATTGGAACACTATTAGCAGCAGCAACAGATTAGATGTACAAAGTATAATATGTTTATACCTAACAAGCATTGATGGAAATTAGTGACAAAATTAATCAACAAATTGAGAACTAAAATATATTATTTTTACATTTTTTAAATTATATGTATATACTGAATCTATGTATCACTCTGAATAGTATGAATATCAAACATAAATATAATATTAAATATTCTGGTCCATAAATATGGGATGTATTTCCATTTATTTGTTTCTCCTTCACTTTACTTCATCAGTGCTTTGTAGTTTTCACTGTACAAGTTTTTCATCAACTTGGTTAAGTTTATTCCTAAGTATTTTATTCTTTTTGATGTTTTTTTAATGAGTTTTTGAAACATAACTGTTTTTTGAATATAGAATTTTGTATCCTGCAACTTTATTAGCTCTGACAGTTTCTCTTGTGGAGTCGTTAGAGTTTTCTACATTTGGGTCACATTGTGTGGAACAAGGACAATTTTACCTCTTCCTTTCTAATTCAGATTACTTTTATTGCTTTTTCTTGCCTAACTGCCTAACTTGCTAGGACTCCCAGTACTATCATGAGTGGAAGAGTACATAGTGGGCATCTTTATGCTTTCACTTAGATAAAAATCTTTCAATTTTTCACTATTGAGTACGATGTTAACTATGGAATAGGAGAAGATATTTGCAAGTCATATGTCTGATAAGAGGTTAATTCAAAACATCTATAAGGAACTTCTACAAATTAATAGCAAAAACAAACAAACAAAAACAACAACCAGAAAAAAAATTGCAACCCAATTAAAAACTGGGTGAAGGACTTGGACAGACATTTTTCCAAAGAATACATACAAATGAACAAGTAATATGAAAAAACTCTCAACATCATTAATTATCAGGGAAATATAAATCAAAGCTATAACAAAATATCACCTCATATTTGTTATCATCAAAAAAAGGTAAGTGTTTTAAAGGTATGGTGAAATTAAAATCCTTATACACTGTTGTTAGGGATGTAAAATGCTGTAGCAGCTATGAAAAATAGTATGTGAGTGCCTTAAAAAATGGAAAAGAGAGCTACTATCTGATCCAGCAATCTCATTTGTAGGTGCATATTCAAAAAAAAAGAAAAAAGAAACCGGTATCTCAAGGAGATATCTGCATTCTTATGTTCACTGCAGCATTATTCAGAAGAGTCAAAGATATGAAAATGACCTAAATGACCTCTGACAGATGAATGGGTTTAAAAAATGTAGTATGTACATGCTGTGGAATATTATTTGCCCTTAAAATGGAAGGAAATCCTGCTATTTTCAACAAAATGGATTAACATGGAAGACATTATACTAAGTGAAAATAAGACAGCCACAGAAGACAAAGTTACACTTATATGAGGTAACTGTCATGGCCAAACTCATAGAAGCAAAGAATGAAATAATGGTGTTCCAGGGCTAGGAGTGGGGTAAATGAGGACTTGCTAGTCAATGGGCATAAAGTATCTGTTATAGTAGATAAACAATTTCTAGAGATCTGCTGTACAACGTAATGCCTATAGTTAACAATATTGTATTGTTCCCTTCAAATTCTGTTAAGAATGTAGATATTATGTACAGTAATCTTACCCACTACCTTCCCCCCCAAAAGGGGACACAAGGAAACCTTGGCAGCTGTTGAATATTTCTATTGCCTTGATTGTGGAGACAATGTCATTGCTGTATATCTATACTCCTATATGTAAGCTCATCAAATCATACACATTAAATACATGTAGTTCTTGGTCTATCAACTATACTTCAATAAAGTTATTAAAATAAATTAAAAACTAAAAATATATACACACAAAATAAAATGTTTTGCAAGAACATATATCAGCAAACCTCATTTTATTGTGCTTTGAAGATACAAAATTGAAGATTTGTGGTAACATAGGATTGAGCAAGCCTGTTGGAGTAACTTTTCCAACAGCATGTGCTCATTTCTTGTCTCTATGCCAGGTTTCGGTAATTCCTGCAATATTTCACACTTTTTTATTCTTATTGTATCTGTTATGATCATCTGTATTGTAATTGTTTGGAGGTATAATGCACCACATTCATTTAAGATGGCAAATTTAATCAATTAATATTGTGTGTATTCTGAGTGTTCCACTGACCAGCCATTCCCCCATCTCTCTCCATCTCCTCAGGCCTTCCTTTTCCCTGTGACACAATATTGAAATTTGGCCAAGTAGTAACCCTACAATGGTCCTTACGTGTTCAAGTGAAATGAAGAGTCATACATCTATCGCGTTAAATCAAAACTTAGAAATGATTAAGTTTAGTGAGGAAGGCATGCAGAAAGCTGAGATAGCCTGAAAGGCAGGAATTTTATGCCAATGGTTAGCCAAATTGTGAATGCAAAGGACATGTTTTTGGAAGAATTAAAAGTGCTACTCCAACGAACAAATGAATGATAAGAAAGTGGTTAGGTCTGGCAAGACCCAAACAGGTGGGAAGAAAGTGGTTAAGGGTAGAGCGTGGGAACTAATTCTAGCTAGGAACCAAAATATGGCTGGTAACTGTTCCCTCATAGGAACACACACAGTAAGGAGTTGCTAGTGTTGTTTAACTGACCTGGAGCTAATTACCATCTAGTTAACATAACATGAGTGGAGCTTTTCTTAAAGGACTGTGGGGAAGACACATGTATAGAAATGGAATGGAAACTGTTATCTAATCGACCTGTTATGTAATCTTTTATATAACCCCAACCTGGTTACAATAATCAATCCTGCCAGAAGAATGATGGGACTAACAGACAGCATGTACTCAAACTTTGGGGTCTTTCTGCACTCATGGAGACTGATATCTCTCTCTCTCTCTCTCTCTCTCTCCTTCTCCCTCTCCCTCTCCCTCTCCCTCTCCCTCTCCCCCCCCTCTCTCTCTCTCCTCTCTCGGAGTATTTTCACTTTGTGTCATTTTATGCTGCGTCCTTCTTCACTTTCGCTTTGTATAACTTCTTTCCTGTGGCTATAATAAACTGTTTGTGTGGGATTGCTCATTTTTTGTGATCACGCCGTCATCATCTCAACTTGGTACCAGTACTCATTCTTGACACTGAGAAGTGGGTGACCAGGGAACACCTGGACAGACGTAAGGAAAGTGAAACATCACATTGCTGATATGGAGACAGGAATGGCGATGTGGACAGATCAAATCAGCCACATTTCCTTAAGCCAGTATCTAATCCAGAGCAAAACCCTAACTTCTTTTTACTTCTATGAATGCTGAGAGAGAGGAGGTAACTGCAGATGAAAAGTTGGAAGCTAGCATAGGTTGCTTAAAGAGGTTTAAGGAATGAAGCCATCTCCCTAACATAGTAGTGCAAGGTGAAGCAACAAGTTCTGATGGAAATAAATTGAAAATTTTTTCAGAAATGATTCACCATTATAGATGCCCCTAAGAACATTTATGATTCATGGGAGGAGGTAAAAATATCAACATTAACAGGAATTTGGAAGAAGTTGATTCCAATCCTTATGGATGATTTCAAAACTTCAGTGGAGAAAGTCACTGCAGATATGGTCAAAACAGCAAGAGAGCTAGAGTTGTTAGTGTAACAGGAAAATGTGAGTGAATTTTAGGAATCTCATGAGAAAACTTAAATGTATGAGGAGTTGCTATTTATAGATGAGCAAAAAAAGTGTTTTCTTGACATGTAATCTACTTCTGGGGAAGAAGCTGTGAATGTTGTTGAAATGACAACAAAGGATTTAGATTTTTCCCTAAATTCGTGAATAATGCCGTGGCAGGATTTGAAAAGAGTGACTCTAATTTTGAATGAAATTCTACTGTTGGTAAAATACTATCAAATTGCATCACATGCTATAGAGAAATTTTTCATGAACAAAAGACTTAGTTGATCCAAAAACTTTGTTGCTGTCTTATTTTTTTTAAATTGTCATTGCCCTCAAACTTTGGCAACTACCACCCTGATCAGTAGCAATTGGCACCAAAGCAAAACTCTCCATCAACAAAAACAGTAAAACTCACTGAAGGCTCAGATGACCATTAGCACTTTTCAGAAAGGAAGTATTTTTTAATTAATGGATTTACATTATTTAGATATAATAATACTTCTTCACACTTAATATATGATAGTAGAGGGTAAATATAACCGTTATGCACTGGAAAACCACAAAATTTATAAGACTTGCTTTATTACGATATTTGCTTTCTGTGATCATCTATAACTGAACTGATAGTATCTCCTAGTTAGGCCTGTATAAAGAAAGATGCTATGTAAGGGGTTACCTGAGTCAACATGAGAAACAAGAGAATAGAGTGTGAATAAAAAGGGGAATTATTTGAGTAATCAATAAATTAGTTCAGACAAACTTGGTTCCTTGCATGAGAAAATATACCATAAACTGGGTATAATGATTAACTCAACTCATTATATTGAGATATCTCTCTTTTTCTGTGTGTCTACCTGCCTGTCTATTCTTGTAGCTATAACTGGCTCTTTTAAGCAGCAGAAAAAATAAACAGGTTAATTGTATGATTTTCACACTAGTAAATCAATCGGAGCCTCCACTAAAAAGAAAGTAGAGTACTACCTAAATTACTAAATCAACTACTACCTAAATCATTGGTTTTGGGTTGATTACAGACACCATCCTGTACTATGTTTCTTAAGGATTCTAAAGAGGTTGTATATTATGATAGAAAGAGAGCTCTCACAAGCTGAATTCTTACTCTGCAGTGACATCAGACAAATTACTAAGCCTCTGTGCCAGACATCTGCATGTGTGCGCTCAGATCCATCTGCGCTCTTCTTTGTTCTGTTTCTCATGGATCTGACACCTGCATACATTTCCTAGACAGCCTTGCCAATGTATATAGCACTAAGAGGACATTGCAGGACAGGATTTCTCCCCCTCTTGCCTTGCTTAGAGTGGCAGTTCTAGTACAGTCTCCTTGTCGTCTGTTGTTGAAGCTCCTGATGGGCAGTTTCATTTTTCTGGTTCCAGCTCCACCTGGGCCTTACCCTCCATAATAGCCTTCTCCTCCAGGTCTCTACTTCTTGCTTGGATAGCCAGCCTCTCAGATATCACTTATTCCAAGATTCTAAGCTAGCTCTTACTGATTTCCTCTCCTGAGATCAACTAAGATGTTTTTTCTCTCTCTCTCTCTTTTTATTCCCCTAGGTTTGGTAGGAGCTTCCTGTTGTTTTATTTCCTGAAATTTTTCACCTTGCCCTGTTGGCAGTTTCTCCCATGCTTATTTCCTTGTATTAAATTATCTCTACTAAAATAGTTGTAAAATTGTTCTTCCTGCCCTTTTCAATGTACCTTAGCTTATTATTATGCTATATCCAGACACTGTGGTCTCTCACCTGGTTTCCTTAGCTCTTGGGAAGGTACTTTCATGCCTTCAAAAGAAAGAAAGTTGTTCAAACTGATGTGTCTTCTGGAGGGAAATCACTAGAGAATCCTTCTCTACAATCTTGCTGTGCCCTCCTCCATGAAATACTTGTTTTTATTATTAGGTTATTACTGATTTAACCTGTCAATAGGAAAGGTTGTTGTGGAGATTAAGTTATGTTGTAATAAAAATAGTAATACTACAAGTATTACTATTATTAAATGTATATAATACATTTACTATGTGCCAAATTACATGCTGAAAACTTTGAATGCATTTTATTGTAATCTTTTAAGAGCACTATTGTATCACTATTTTACTAGAGATAAAATTGAAATCCAGGCTCGGTGCCTGTAGCTCAAGTGGTAAGGCGACAGCCATGTACACCAGAGCTGGTGGGTTCAAATCCATCCCCGGCCTGCCAAACAACAATGACAACTACAACCAAAAAAATACTCAGGTTTTGTGGCGGGCACCTGTAGTCCAAGCTACTTGGGAGGCTGGAGCAAGAGAATCACTTAAGCCCAGGAGTTGGAGGTTGCTGTGAGCTGTGATGCCACAGCACTCTACTCAGGGCGACAGCTTGAGGCTCTGTCTCAAAAAAAAGAAAAATTGAAATCCAAAGGATAAATTGTCCAGTGTACTGTAAACAGCCAATGAGTCCTCTTAATCATTATCTATAATCATCTTATGTGATGAACAAAGCATGTGGGAACTTAGTGGCCATTACTATGATTCCTTAAAACAAAGTGTATTAGTCAAAATGGAAAACCTAAATTTTGGTTCATAAGGTAAACATTGGCTGATGAAATGCTATAATTAGCATGTTTTTAAGGGATGCAGCATGTGTTGTTACATCTTTTCTACTTTGAATGGGGTAGGACCATTTTTAGAATAAATTATATAAGTCTGTTTGTGGATTGAAAACAGATCATAAGGCCTACTAGTCCTAAACTGTCTTTGGCCAAGAGGGTATTTGACAGAAATAAGCAGCGTGACCACAGCAGCGTTGTATCCAAAAGGCATTGATAATATTTGGAAATAATTCTGTTTACATGTAAGAATGACAGAGTTTGTTAATTCCTAGAAGTGACTAAAAACTATGGACCTACATAGAATAAAATCCAGGGTAAGGAAACAACATCTTGTTTATCACATTTAAAGGGCAATGGTGTGAACAATTAGGTAGGAAGAAGACATAATAGATATCTACATTGAAAATGAAAGAGTAAAACTATCCCTATATGGAGGTGACATGGTCTTATACATATATAAAAGTCTAACAAATCCATGAGAAAACTATTAGAACTAGATAACAAGTTTAGCAAAGTTGTAAGATAAAAGAGTACTATACAAAAAGCAATTGTATTTCTATATACTAGCAATGAACATTCCAAACATGAAATGAAAAGAAATTTATTCATAAGCGCATCAAAATAATAACATACTTAGAGATAAGTTTTTAAAACGAAGTGCAGAACTTGTACATACTGAAACTACAAATTATTGAAAAAACTAAAAATGATCTATTATTTGTAGATAAACATCACACATTCACAGATCAAAAGACTTAATATTTTTAGATAGCAATATTTACCAAATTGATCAACAGATTTAGTGTAATCCCCATAAAATTCGAAATAAATTTTTGTAGAAATAAACAAGCTGTACCTAAAATTTATATGAAAATATATGGGTATCTATATAGGCAAAGTATTTTGAAAGAGAAGAATAAATATGCACATTTCTTGATTTTAAAACTTAATAAAAAGCTACAATAACCAAAGTGTGTGCATATAAATGTTTCGTGTGTAAGGACAAACATATAGGTAAACAGAATTAAAACTCCAGAAATATAATCTTACATTTATGCTCAATTGATTGCCAACAAGGATGCTATGATAATTCAATGGGGGAAAGGATAATGTTTTCAACAAATTGTAGTTAGGTTATAAAATAGCTTCTTAGATATGACACCAAAAGCACAAGTGGCAAAATAAAAAAAAAAAATTGGAGTACATCAAAATTAAAATGTTTTTGCTTCAAAGGACATCATCAAGGAAGCAAAAAAACTCACGGAGGTAGAAAATATTTATAAATCATACATCTAGTAAGGAACTGGTATCCGGAATATATAAGTAACTCTTAGGACTCAATTAAAATAATAATTAATGAAACGTGAGAAAAGAAATTGAATATATGTTTCTCCAAATAAGGTATGCAAATAGTCAACAAGCGCATGTAACGATACTTAACATCTTTTTAGTCTAAGAAAATACAATTCAAAACCACAATGAGATGCCAGTTTACAACTAATAGGCTGTTTTTTAAAAAAAACAGACAATAACAAAATTTGGCACGCATATGAAGAAATTTTGCATTCCTGGTGACAATGTAAAATAATGCAACTACTCTGGAAAACATTTTGGCAGTTTCTCAAAAGGTTGAACTTTGAGTTACTATATGACTCAGCAATATCCTCTAGGCATATATCCAAAAGAAATAAAAACGTATGTTCACAGACAACTTGTACAGGAATGTCCATAACAGCATTCTTCATAAGATCCCAAAGTTAAAACAAGTCAAATGTCTATCCACTAATGAATGGGTAAACAAACAGTAGAGTACTGTTTGCCTATAAAAAGAAAGAATATACCAATACATGTTACAACATGGATGAATCTTAAAGATATTATGCTAAGTAAAGGAATTCAGTCACAAACGACCGACCACATATTATATGGTTCCATTCATATGAAATGTCCACATTAGGCAAATATTTATAGGCAGAAAGATTAGTATTGATTGCAGCTAGAGTGGAAAGGCAAAATTGGGATTGACTGCTTATGGGTATGAGGTCACTCTTTGGGTTGAATTGTATACAGATGAATTACATGTCATGTGACTTACATTTCAATAAACCTATAAAAGAAAAAGGAATGTGAATTAAATAATGCTGTTTCAAGATGTCATGTTAACTCACTGAGTCTAGCTTGTCAATAATGTCAGTTCAGAAGTTTTGACTTTGTAGGCTGCAGAAAAGTGACACAATGTGAGATTTTATTAGAAATATGAGAGGAAACATTTAAAGAGGGGAAGTAGGATAGAGCTTTTGTGTATAAATGAGTAATAAAAATATTAATAGCAATGAGGTAGGTGTAACAAGAAATGGTAAGGAAGGAACGAGAGCTGTGAATGTGCTTTAAAATTATTGAGCGAGGGTGACAGTAGCAATGAGAAACCAAGGGTTGGAGAGAGATTTTTTTTTCATTTATTTACTTGTTGTTTTATTTGTTTATTATTCTACATTCTAATTAGGCTTCCAAGAGTCCTTAAAGACACAAAGAGGAGAATGCCTCCTGCTTAGGTGTGTTCAGATGACATTGTGGAAAGGGTGTTTCTGGCACATGAAATTGCCTCAACCTATTGATACATCCAGAATTAATTTGGCTCATCTGGCTGGCCAGGGGGGTGGCACCTTCCTAGATTGACTTCTCCTCTAGTTTTCCTTCTGATGTTTCATGCTTCATTGAAGAAGATGACTTACTTAAATAAGCATAGAGCTGAATCTGACTTCCAAATAAAATTTCCAAAAAGTTCTCAAGGTCAATGTAAAAGGTAATTTAAGCTGTCTTAAGTCATTAGTAAAGAGGGTAACATTCTGAAGGGAGTTGAGCACAACTTTTCTCAATTTCCATGGAAGCTGCATTTCTAGAAAATTTAGGTTATATTAAAAGTTTACAAACATACTTTGTTTCTACATAAAGTGAAACGAAGTCATCCTCACAGATAATTATAAAGAGACATTGCAAATTCATGAAAATTCACTGAAAATGTTTGAAAGTCATCAAGTGGAAAGATATTTCTTTACACTGGGGACAAGATAAAGCATTTCTAGAACTCTGTCCACTTCATCCTATTAGCTCTCCACTGCCATCCCTCTCACAACCTAAAATGTTGCTTTCAGGTGAGTGGTGCCAATCCCCTTAAAAAATCACAGATCTAAACAGTTATATAGGCAAGAGATCTCCTTGGAACTTAATTAGCTTATTTATAAATATAATGATATATGTGTGTGTATTTTCAGTTTGGGAGATCTTTTGAATTGACTGAAGAAAACAGGTGAAGATTATTATAGAACCAACCTGCATTAAGCAAAGTAAATTGTCATTCATCACTCGATATTTGCATGTCTCTAATTCTGCCTCTTAAATTTCTAAAATTCATACTCCACTAAACTTTGCAGAAGTGTGCAGCACCACTTTAAAAGATGACATCCTCAATGGGTATAATAAAGTCAATTTCTTTCTGAGAAGTTAGTTTTTTAAAAGGGAATCAGCCTGAGGTCATCAATAGGAGTCATCACTGGTTTGTTTGCAAAGCATAGTGGTTATTTATTTATTTTTTACTTTGTTGTCATCATTTTTAAATGGTTACATTTTAATCAATGAAAATTATGACATAACTTAAAAATGTTTTTAAATGGGTCCTCATTGGGCCCACCCACAAACACTACCATTTATAGATACAGCATGCATTCTTTAGTTCACCATAGATTTTTTTCACTTTTTATTGACCTTCCAAAACATTTGACCTCAAGGATTTATTCATCTGCCTTCTGAACCACAGTAGAAGTAGCCCTGGGGATAAATGGAGACACGAATTAACTTAAAGGGTTGTTTGACTGTTGTCTGAGAAAGTGGCTTTTATCCCTTCTGTTTAACATAGTAATGCAGTTCTTTACAGAATAACTGGAAAATAGAGATAAATGCAAAGGAAAAAAGTATAAAAGTCACACCAAGATAATAATTGTTAGCATTTTAGTGTATGTGCATCCAACTTAACAAAAGCAGGGTCATATTGAGATCCTTCGAATCTCTTTTCTATCAAAATTCAAGGGAAATCTTAATTAAGCAAAAATGTAAATATAGAAAAATACTGAGCATCAAAATCAGTCAGATCTCTCCAGAGAATAGACCACTAGTATGTATACACACACACACACACACACACACACACGATGTGTGTGTGTGTGTATATATATACATATACGTATATATATTTATATATGTGTATATATATATATATATATATATAGGGAGAGAGAGAGAGGGAGAGAGAGAGAGAGAAGGCCAATGAGCTAAAGACTTACAGAAGAGTTGATACTTGATACTGCATTTCAAGTCCAAAAACAGTCTGCTGGCTAGATTCCTTTTTTTCCAGGGAGATCATTTTTTTTTTTTTCTATTAAGGTCTTCAACTGACTGGATGAGGCCCATCCACATTATGGAGGGTAATCTACTTTACTTAAAGTCTACTGGTTTAAAATGCTAATGTCATCTAAAAGTACTTTCACAGAAACATCTAGAACGTTTGATTGAATATAAGGGTATCATGGCCTAGTCAAATTGACATATAAAAATAGCCATCACACTTGCTCAATATTACATGTGAAAGTGTCATGGGATGTTCATCAAAGAACATTTCATTTATTTTACCTTTGTTGAGAGAGTAGTCAGTGAGAAGGGGGTGATATTGTATTAGAAGGAATTTGGGAAGTTGATATTACTAAAGGAATTAAAGAACAAGATAAAATAAACAAAATGTAATAGGAACGAAAGTGTACAAATGTAAGATGCTTAGGAAGCATGATGGACGAACAGAAGGGTGTATCAGAATTAAGGTTAGAGCAATCTTGGGGCTGATACTTACTTCTGACATCTGTTATAGAAAACATTTGTAAAACCTTTTCAAAGCAGTAAAGTTTTATACTAAAATAAGAAATTACTACGTATTGAGGTGTTTCAATGGGACTTTTCTTTTTGAATTTTTATTGTTTGCTTTTGTCTCTCTTTGGTGGCCCTTATCAAACAAGAGTTAAGATAACCCAATCTCTCAACACGCTCTGAGTTAAGATGTCTATTTTGCAAAATAAGGACAGTTCAAGGTTTTGTATTCATTTTATAAAATGAAATGTTTTCTACTGAAGATAGGCTTGGAAGTTTTAAAAATTCTCTTTTATCTATGCTCACTCATATTGTATGGAGGATCAGATTCATGGCCAGCAGATCTGAGGATCATTTTAACAAAAAGAGTTTTATTCCAAAGGGAGAGTCAATAAAGATCTATTTGTTTTTAGAACATATAGGAAAAAATAAGCTCCTCACTTACTAATACTCTCCTTTTATGTTATGATTAAATAATGATTAACTTGGCCAAATATTTCTATATTTCTTTCAAAAAGTATCCCTCAGAAACTATCAAAGCATAGGCTTAATCCAGCATCTGAGACGTTAATGGAGTAGTAAAAGGTGGGAATTTTAAATGTTTTATTTATTTTAACTTGACAAAGCTATGGAGGATTAGGAGCACAAAGTGCCTCTTCTAATTTGAGGCTTCTATGTTCCTGGAAACAATGTGTCACAGGTTACTTTGAGGTCACAGTCATAGGTTTCCAAGAATTTGAGATTCACAATTAAGTAGAAGGCATATCAAGATTAGTACATTGACTGAGTCTGAGTCATCCAGGGATCAGAGTTCAGTTTCTCCTTGGTTTTAATGCATACTCTGGATTGGCTATCAAATGACCCACTGAAGGGTTGGAGTTGACAGGGATGACAGCAGGGGGCTAATTTTTTATTAAATGTTATCAGACTCTAATTTTCTTATATTGTTGTTTGGAGAAACCAAGCCACCTTCTAGATGTAACAGGATTTCAACACATAAATGTTACAGATGTGCCTTATAGAGAAGTAATCACCCAAAGCCAGATTTAATAAAGCAAGTATAGGAAACACCATTACCAATATTGTATTTATATCTTTTAAAATACTAATGTATGTTCAATGCTTCAAAATAAACCAATTGACTCTTGGCTTCTGATGAATCCATACACAATTCAAAAGGGTATAGAGGAAAGTAAAATTGGTCTTATGAAGAAGAGTAGATTAAAATACACATACCTCTGTGTGTGTGTGTGTGTGTGCGTGTACACAAATTTTTAGGAATAATTTTGAGTTAGAAAAGCAATGCCCCATTACCTTGAATGATTTCCTTAAAACAAAGACATTCTCTTACATCACTACAGTATAATTGTAACTCAAGAAGTTAACTCTCCTACAATATTATCAGTTAATCCATAGATCTGATTTAAATTTCACGGATTGTCTCAATAATATTCTTTTTCAGCCAAACGGGAAAAAAATCTTCCTGGTCCATGATTCAACCCTGGATCAACATGGTGCATTTAGTTACGTTTCTTTGGTCTTCTTTAATCTGGAAGAGTTTCTCAGCCTCTCTTTGTCTTTCATGACTGTAACAATTTGGAAGTGTACTTGGCAATTATTTTGTATAATTTGACTTAGTCTGTTATTTCCTCACAGTTTCAGATTATTACATTTTTGACAGTATACTACAGAAGTGATTTTGGAGGATACATATTCTAGAAGAAGAAATTACTAGATAATAATTAGATAAAATGTTGTTTGGGGTTTTCAGAAAATGTTGCTGAATGACTGTTCCTATTTGTTAAAACGTGAAATAAGGGTCCATGATATTGTAAAAATGTGTTCCCGCAGCTTACTTGCCTTTCAGTTCTTTAAATAGTTGGATTTTTTTCCCCTTTAAATATGAGGTTTTTACTGTGAGGTTATATTTTCCCATCTGAAAGGATAGCGGCATATTGAGAGAAAACGTAGATCCACATAACCCAGCATGATGCTCAGGTGAATGGATGTGCTTAAAATTCTTAAAGTGTACCATGTTCCTAAGAAAGTAACTCAATACAAATGGAAAATAAAATGAGGTTTGAAGAATTGGTAGGATTTATGTTTCTACTTTGTGATGAAGAATAAGTTGATCACAGTATTTCTATGTACACATCATTTTAAGTACCTTTTTTATTTGGCAAAAGCAACAGAGTACAGGAATTACACGGTTACAGAGTCGGACTGCTTAGGGAGAATCCCAGATCTGTAATATCTTAGCTGGGAGATCCTGGATCTCTGTAACCTCAGTTTACACATCTACAGAGAGAATCATCCTAGTACTGAATTAAAGGAGCTATGGAGGATTAACTGGAACAATTCAAGCAAATTCCTTACTGTGGTTCCTGTCATATAGCCCTCTCATACCACTGTGATCTGATAATGAATGACTTTAAAACCCAGGGTTGTCAAAACCCAGGGTTATCCACTTTTGTGTCCTTGGACAAGTAATTTTCTCCTATTTGGAAATTGAGTTTAAAACAGTACTCATCTCATAGGGTTCTTATGAAACATTAGCAGCAGTTTAATATATTGTTATTACCTCTTAATAGTATCTTTATTAACATCATTAACACATTACTATCTTTCTCATTAACATCCTTTTAAAAACAACTCAGTAGAAAACAGTGCTTTTAATAACAATCTGTAAATTTTAAAGTGTTATTTAAAATTGAAGAAAATAGTAGGACATATCCCTCTCTAGGGAATGTTTGCTTTCTTCCAAAGTATAATTGCTGAAAGATTTTCTTCTTCAATGAACACAGGTACTTTACAGGTAACCTCGTGTCTGTTTCGTTGTTTGAATTATACACAAATGTAGGAATTTAATTTTTATTATTAATCATAGCTACATATTGACATTGAAAATGTACACAATTAAATATTTCAAATGTGTTGAAATAGGAATCATTATTACCTTGGCAAAATATCAAAGTTTTGTGTGTGTGTGTGTGTTTATATTGACTTTAAGTCTGCCTGTAGTGAATATATCCAGAATTTCATGTGGCTTAGTTAATGTTCTAGAAAAGGGGCTGCTTACTTTGTCTGCTTAAACTGGACACCCTCACGTTCCCTGCCACTGTCACTTGGGGGACAAACTGTTCACAGATCACATCTAGAAGATGGTGTAATAGATTATTTCCCAGCCCATAG
Organism: Arctocebus calabarensis; assembly: GCA_963573935.1. NCBI lineage: Eukaryota > Metazoa > Chordata > Mammalia > Primates > Lorisidae > Arctocebus > Arctocebus calabarensis. The sequence goes on along the minus strand of CAUYON010210038.1, from coordinate 1,997 downwards.
ACAAATCCCAGGTCATGCAAAGCCTCTCTCTCCTCTGCATCCCATAGTTTCCCCAAGTCTTGCTTTGTTTTCATTTCATGGTTTAAATCCTCTTATGATAGAAAATCACTAGACTCTAGAGTTTTTAGCCTTTTATTTTTGTGACATGGGCCCTATTTGCAGTCTGAGCTCAGTTAATACTTATTTATCTCCTTCCTTTCAATGCAAGCATAATCCTTTCTATAATATCCACAGAAGTATAACTCATTACCTTAGCAGAAAAAGTATTCCACTTTCTGGGAATCTTAGATTGTTAGGAAAGATCTTTTTACACAGAAGATAAGTCGATGACTATGTTATAAATCATGTTTCAAACTGGGACACCATTTTATTAGTTTCCTTTTTAGAAAACTAGGAACATTTTCCTTATATAACTCAAAGGGTAGTTTTAATAATAAAAAATGAGATGATAATAAAATGATAAAATTATGAAAATGATAAAATAATTAAAACAATAAAAATAAATAATAAAATTAAAAATACATCTCCAATTTATGAAATATTAAGGACAAAAAGGTTAAAAATTATTTGGCCTAATTTGTAAGTAATTTTTCACTCTCTAGTTATTGTCCATTTCTTCTCCTTGTTCTATTGCTATTACAAAATACTCATGTTTTATATAACTTAATTTCTACAAAAGATAGGTAGGGCAGGAATTATTTTCCCCTTTGTATAGGTAAGGAAATTGAGCCATGAGATGCTGAGTGATTTACCAGAGTTCTCATAACTGTTACTGCCCTAATCAAGAACTGTCTCCCGAATCCTAGACCATTATTCTTCTCAGCACACCACCCTGTTGTTCAGTGCAACATCAAACTGCATAGCGTACCAAGTCAATTCCTCAAGTCAATCAGCATCTGTCAAGAGAACAGTCAGTCCTCTAGCTAGATATTGACTTGGCCTCAGTAAACTTGAGTTTCACTTTCCCCAGAGAGATTGATAAGGACTTTTTTGTGGTTCTTGAAGATGGGAAGAGCACCAGGACACAGAATAACAGTTCTCAGATGTGTGAAAAGTTTAAAGATAACAATTATGTACTGAGATAAGACTGGAATTTACAGAACTATATTGCTTTAAAACTGTCTAATTCCTTAATTTGTCTCCATTACATCATTTGGAATACGTTTATTTCTTTTCTTTTGTCTCCCCTATATCTCTAATATTTGCTTAAGTAGATGCTAAAATGTATTTGAACAATTTACCCTGCCCTGTTAAGGATATATGAAATATTTTTTATCTGCCATCTATTGTCAAGCATTGAAAAAGGTTTTCTTCATCTCCCTCTTGGTCTACCTATCAATGTAGAAATTAAGAAAGAACACTCTTTTTTTAAAGTTTACTTAGATTTCCAGGAAAGATTTTTAGGGAGGAACCCACCAACAAAATTTTCATTGAATTCCATTAATAACTGAACAAGAAATCATGGCAATTTATAAACTCAAAGGGAGACTTCTCAGATAAAAATCATTGTTAATTTTTACTTCTGTATGTGCACATAAATGTTGATTGATTAGTCCCAATTTGTATTGAGTGCACGGGGTGTTTGTGTTTCCATCCTTGCAATACTTCACTCATAAGAGTGGTCTTCAGTTCCATCCAGGCTGGTACAAAAGATGCTAGGAGAGAGAAAGAGGGATGGGTAAATTTAAACCTAACATGTACAATGCACACTATCTGGGTTAGGGTCACCTTTATAACTTTGACTCAATCTATACAAAGCAAACTATGTAACCAAAACTTCTGTACCCCTGTAATATCCTGAAATAAATAAAGAAAACAAAACATTGTTAATGAGACAGATGAATCCAGAAGAAACATTTTAAAAATCCATTCAGCAGAATGCCTTCTCATCCCAGAGGATCCACTTCTGTAACCTCAATGTACCTTCAAGTGCCATTAACTTATTATGTTTGAAGATGCTTTCTCAGAGTCCACATGAAGGGATGTTCCTTTAAGAC
>CAUYON010210035.1:0-28752 GCA_963573935.1 Arctocebus calabarensis | reverse complement strand
AACAATGATGGCTGCAACCAAAAAATGGCCAGGCATTGTGGTGGGCATCTGTAGTCCTAGCTACTTGGGAGGCAGAGGCAGGAGACTCGCTCGAGCCCAGGAATTGGAGGTTGCTGTGAGCTGTGATGCCACAGCACTCTACCCAGGGTGACAGCTTGAGGCTCTGTCTCAAAAAAAAAAAAAAAAAAATAGCAGGGCATTGTGTTGGGCGGCTGTAGTCCCAGTTACTTGGGAGGCTGAGGCAAGAGAATTGCCTGAGCCCAAGAGCTGGAGGTTGCTGCGAGCTGGGAGCACTCTACCCAGGGCCACAAAGTTAAACTATGTCACTAAAAAAAAAAAAAAAAAAAATTCCGGGTGGCGCCTATGGCTCAGTGAGTAGGGCACTGACCCCATATACTGAGGATGGCGAGTTCAAACCCAGGCCCGGCCAAACTGCAACAAAAAGATAGCTGGGCATTGTGGCAGGTGCCTGCAGTCCCAGCTACTTGGGAGGCTGAGGCAAGAGAATGGCCTAAGTCTAGGAGTTGGAGGTTGCTGTTGAGAGACGACACCTGAGAAGGGTGAGGTCTAGGAGAACAGGTCTTATCAAGGAGACCACAAGGATACACTTGCAGGGTCCTCTCCATGGTGACTCAGCTCTTGGGAATTTATAAACTTAACTTCCTGGAACTTGGAAATTTCCCAGTTCTCTGAAATCCTGTAGTTCTGTAGGGGCTGGAATAGCATCTCCTGCTTGATTCAAACTGGCCAATAAGACAGTGGGGTGGAACTTTTTAACTGTCGATAAAAAGGGAAAGACCAAGCCAGTCAGGGAGTGGGGCCATTTGGAATTCTTCTATGCTTTAAGCTCCCAGCTGGTGAATAAAGCCCTTCCTCTTATAAATGTGGTGTTTATGTGCTCTTTCTCTCCAATGGGCCTCATCTTCCTGCAACACTGTGAGCTCTGTGATGCTATGGCACTCTACCGAGATAAAGTGAAACGCTGTCTCTACAAAAAAAAAAAAAAAAAAAAAAATTCCCCTCTACTTAGCTACAACTTGTGCCCTTTAGTCTCTGATGATGGATCCTTTTTTTCTGTACAAAGTTAGCACCTTTATTCATGCTTGACCCCATCTCTTTCTTATTTCCTGTCTTTACACCATCAGTTTTCCTTTCTCCTACTAGGTGGAACCATATATAGATATATTTTTGGGGCCGGGGCTGGGTTTGAACCCACCACCTCAGGTGTATGGGGCTGGCGCCCTACCCCTTTGGGTCACAGGCACCACCCAGGAACCGTATTTTTTTTTTTTTTTGAGACAAAGTTTCACTATGTCACCTTCGGTATAGTGCTATAGTGTCACAGCTCACAGCAACCTCAAACTCTTGAACTTAAGCGATTCTCTTGCCTGAGCCTCCTAAGTAGCTAGGACTATAGGTACTCGCCACAGTGCCCAGCTAGTTGTTTTTTTTTTTTTTTTTTTTTTGTGGAGACAAAGTCTCACTTTATCACCCTCAGTAGTGTGCCATGGCATCACACAGCTCACAGCAACCTCCAACTCCTGGGCTTAGGCGATTCTCTTGCCTCAGATTCCCAAGTAGCTGGGACTACAGGCACCCGCCACAACGCCAGGCTATTTTTCTGTTTTGCAGTTCAGACATGGCCGGGTTTGAACCCGCCACCTTCATGTATATGGGGCTAACGCCCTACTTGATGAGCCACAGGCGCTGCCCCCCAGCTAGTTTTTGGTTGCAGTTGTCATTGTTGCTTTAGCAGGCCTGGGCCGGGCTCGAACCCATTAGCATTTTTTTTTTTAAGACAGAGAGTCTCACTTTGTTGCCCTCGGTAGAGTGCTGTTCTGTTACAGCTCACAGCAACCTCCCAGCTCTTGGGCTTAGGCTATTCTCTTGCCTCAGCCTCTCAAGTAGCTAGGCGCCTGCCACAACACCCGGCTATTTTTTTATTTCAATTTGGCCAGGGCAGGGTTTAAACTCGCCATCCTCGGTATATGGGGCTGGTGCCCTACTCACTGCACCACAGGCGCCTCCCCACCAGCCTTGATGTATGTGGCTAGTGTCCTTACCCCACTGAGCTATAGGCACTGCCAGATAGAACCATATGAAACGTCTGTTTCCAAAATTTGGCAATGATGGAACATGGTTCAAACCAACACATCTTCATTCTTTCCCTCTGTAAATGTTCCCTGTCTTGAAACAATAACAACAGCAACAAAACATCTTTGTACAAGCAAAGGCAAGTTCTTCACAAATGGCGTTTTTCTAATTTCATACCTATAAGTATCCCTGCATATAACACCTAGACATCATATCCGAAGTATCCTGGCTTTTGTTGCTCATACCTCCCAATTGATAATTCAGGCAACAATTATTTACTGAGGGTCTGGCATGTTTACGTTTATTCACTCATTCAACAAATATCTTCTGGGCACATGTAGTGTCAGAGACTGTTCCAAGGACTTGAAATACATCAGTGAACAAAACAAAGATTACTGTACTCATGGAGCTTATATTCTAGCAGGGGTATGAGAGAGGTATATGATAAGGAAACATAATAAGCCCAGGAATGTTGGCTAACACCTATAATCCTAGTACTCTGGCAGGCCGAGGTGGATTGTTTGAGGCCAGGAGTTTGAGATCAGCCTGAGAAAGAGCAAGAACCTAGCTCTACAAAAAGTACAAAATGGGGCGGGGCCCGTGGCTCAGTGGGTAGTGCGCTGGCCACATACACTGAGGCTGGCAGGTTCAAATCTGACCCGGGCCAGTTAAAATCAACAACGACAACTGCAACAACAACAAAAATAGCTGGGCATTGTGGCCAGCACCTGTAGTCCCAGCTACTTGGGAGGTTGAGGCAAGAGAATCGCTTAAGCCCAAGAGTTGAAGGTTGCTGTGAGCTGTGATGCTATAGCACTCTACGGAGAGCAACATAGTGAGACTCTGTCTCAAAAAAAAAAAAAAAAGTGGCGGCGTCTATGGCTCAAAGGAGTAGAGCGCCGGCCCCATATGCCAGAAGTGGTGGATTCAAACACAGCCCTGGCCAAAAACTGCACACACACACAAAAGTACAAAAAGATTAGCTGGGCATGGTGGCATGCCCCTGTAGTCCCAGCTACTCAGAAGGCTGAGACAGGAGGATTGTTGAAGCCTAGGTGTGTGTGTGAGGTTATAGTGAGCTATAATCATGACACTGCACTGTAGCACCCAGGCAGCAGAGTCAGATCCTGTCAAAAAAAATAAAGTATAATAACAAAGAAGAGAACTGTGGGGTATGTTAGAAAGTAATATGTACCATGAGAAAAGGAGAAAGTAGAATAGGGAAATGGAGATTGGAAATATTGGGGGGGAGGAGCTGTACAAAAATTTTAAATATGGTGGTCACAACAGACCTTTTGGAGAAGGTAATGAAACTATCACTTGAAGGAAAGGAAGGACAAGCCATGGTGAAGTGTTCCAGGCAAAGTGAGCAGAAAGTGCCAAGGTCCTGAGGCAAGAAAACTGAAGGAACAAGGACAGAGTTGTAGTAGTAGATGAGGACATAAAAGTAACAGGGATCCAGATTGTTTAGGCTCTTTGTATTAATTATCTAATACTGTGTAACAAATTATGCTAAAATTTAGCTATTAAAAAAAACACACATGAATTCAAGGCAACCACTGGGCTGAGTGGTTCTGGCTTTGGCTTTTAAGAGGTTGTAGCAATCTGAAACCTGAGCCTGAAGAATCCTCTTCCCAGGTGGCTCACTCATGTGTTTGGCAAGTTGGTATTTGTTAGGTGGGCCATCCTAACTCTATTGGCTGTGGGTGGGGAGGAGATGAGAGGAGGAGATGAGGGACAGAGGACAACGTTTATCCCTATGTGGGCATGCTCCACATGCTGTTTGAGTGTCCTCATGTGATGACAGTTTGCTTCCCCAGAACAACCAATCCAAAAGAGAGCAAAGTAGAAAAAGCAATCCCTTTTATAAGCTAGCCTTGTAAGTCACACATTATTACTTCCACCAGTCAGCCCTGGTTCAACGGATCTAACCAAGTGTATCAATAGCAAGAAGTGAATATCATTGGGTAGGTCAATGACCTTTGTAGGTCATTATAAATCTGTGGCTTTTACTTTAAGTGAAATGAAGATCCAATGAAGGGATTTGGACTGCGAAGTAGCAATGATCTGACTTATACTTCATGAGGATATCTCTGACTGCTGGGAGAATAGAATGGAGAGGGGCAAAGAAGAAAGGTGGAAGACCAGTGTGGAGACTATTACAGTCCAAGAGAGAGATCCACTGGGATCATAACGGTGTAATTGATGATAACAGGTATTCCGTTCTTGCCATTCCTTTCATCCTTCTCTCCTTGGAAACAGATCTGATTCTAATCTCAGTTTTCTCATTTATTAGCCACATGATACTGGGATAAGTATCCTCTCTGGGCCTCAGTTTCCTCTGTAAAACGGGTTTAATAAGAGAGTGCCTATCTCACAGGGTTGTCAAAATTACAACAAAGAACACGTTCTGTAGCTAGCACAGTACCTGGTCTATAGTGAGAACTCAAGATTTGATCTCCATTCTCTCTCCTATTTTCCATCCTTTTGCCTCCATTCCCCTATTCTTCAAACTCAGAGCCCCGCAGGTAAAGACCGTGGGAAAACCACCCTCGAGGCTGAGAGGAAACGCTTGAGCTGGGGGGCGGGACTACTAGGTGCCCATTGCGCATGTGCGCCCGCTGGGTCGGGTTCAGGTTTCCAGCTTGCGGGGGGGGGAGATGAGGGGGGCAAAAAGGCTCGGTTTCTTCTTGCTGCCCCCTTCCGGCTCGGAGAAGTGGCGGGACATTGGCGGCGTCCGGAGCAGGCGCGGCTCTAATCAAGGGACTCTAGGGCCGAAGTGGTAAGTTGGAAAATGGCGGAGGCGGGGGAAGGAGGAGGGGCTTTGCAGGGCTGGAGGCTGACCTCCCAGCGGGGGGGTGGGAAGGATGCTGCCGCGCGACCCAGTGGCATGGCCCGGGCTGGGAGAGTGACGCACCGCGCCTGGTGTGTTTTTAGAGCCCCTGACGTGGCCATACTTCGGGGTTTCCAGACTCGGGGTTTCTCCAGGGCATGGGCTGGCTGGTGGAGGCGCGTGAGGGAGACGCAGGGACTTCCGTTTCCTTCACCTAGGTAGGGGCCCAGCCACAGAGTTGGCTTTTCCAGATTGGGGCCCGGGCCGATCGCTGCGGGCAGTTGGGGCCAGCTCTTCTCGCGCGGTGGGTACTGCTTGTGCGGGCTTTCCCTTCCCCCTATTCTCTCCTCTCCCCTCTCTTTTTCTCCCCTCCACTCCCCACCGGCCCGGCGCTGCAGGGGAGGGCTGGAAGGCCGCGCCCGCCCGGCGGGGTGGCCCGCCTGTGGCTCCTAGCCCAGGTTCCCGGGACTGCTTGAAGGAGGGCGTGGGTGGGTGGGTGGCTGGCTTCAGGCCCGCTGGACTGTGTCCCTAAATCTCATGACACCTAAGGTAAATCGAGTCAAGTAACTTTTTAAAAATATATGAGCAAAATATATGAGCAAAGCATTTTCCTCCCACCCACCCATCTGATACCTGTAGCATGTGTGGAGCAGGGTGGAGTGTGACTAGGCAGGGTGAGTAAAGTAGAATAGAAGCCAAAGAGCTTCCGGAAGAGGAAATTAGCTAGTAGTTCTTTCCAACCTTTGCTGCCCTTGTCACCTCCCTAGCATGTTCTGTAGAACAAAATGTCAATTTGACTTTCAGTTTCATAATTTTAACTCCATAATGCACTTAAATTGTTTTCAGGATGGGGGTAGTGGTTATTGCTGAAACTAAGCAATAGTCCTCTCCACCTACAAAAAAGAAAAACGTCAATCAAAGCTTCGTAAAAACCTATCAGGTTTTAGTAATCTACTACTTTGCCTTCAGGTATAATTATGTCACTAGTTCTATTACAACTGTACCTTGATAGTGACTCATAGAAATTTACTTTTATAGTAAAGACTATGGGTTTCAATGTGCTTCTTTCTTCCTTCATGTCCTTTTTCCTTAATAACATTTGTTACAGCCAGTTCAAGAGAACACTGTTAAAGACGGCCATCTTAGAATTATAACATTTTACAGTTGCAAGGGATCTTAGTTCAACTCTGTTATTTTACAAAAGAAGAAACTAGGGCTCAGGAAGATTTCATGGATTGCCTAAGGCTACTCAACTACTTAGATTAGAATACAGGTAACTGTCTGGCTCCTTACCCACTCTTCTTTCTGTATGATTGCCCCTTATAGCCTCCAAGAATGAAAATGTAATATATTCAAGTCAAGGCACATTTCTGAAGAGTACAATACTTTGTGCCATTTGTACTACCACTTTTGATGTATTTCATTGTATTTAATAAGATTACAAAGTGCTTTTTCCCCCACCATTGAAGTGGTGACAACAGTTTAGGTTAAAAAGATTTATACACATATGAACGTAAACATATGTATACTTGTATTTGCCCAGATAATTTCTTGCAAGATACTCAAGAAAAATGTTAACAGTGGTTACTTAGAAGAGAGATGAGAGACTTTAGTTTGTACTTCATATGTGGCTTAATGTGCTGTTTGCATTTCTTACCATAAACCAGTATTGATTTTATAACAAACAGTTTTAAAGTTCATACATGTATATTTGCATATTAGCATTAAAAAGTATATGCCAATAGTAGGTACCTATATTTATATGCATATATGTATTTATATATCAGTAGTTTTTACTGTAAAATCCAGTGTGGTTCATGTCATCTCACCTGACAAAGCAGACCTGATTGATTCATTGGATTCTCATGTTTCTCCTTTGGTTTTTTTTTTATTGCTCTCTCCTAATGTAAGATGGTAAAAATTATGTTATTAGTCTTTATATATTTTTAGAAAATGTGCTAAGTTTTTTTATTTGAATAATGTAGCAAACACGTTCAGAATGTCAGATTTGACACAATGAAAAAATATGTGAATTACAGAATCTTTTTGGATAAGAATCATTTTTTAAAAAAAGTTAAGGCTAGGGCAGCGCTGTGGCTCAGTCAGTAGGGCCCTGGCCCCATATACCGAGGGTGGCGGGTGCCTGTAGTCCCAGCCTTGGGAGGCTGAGGGAAGAAAATTGCCTAAGCCCAGGAGTTGGAGGTTGCTGTGAGCTATGACGCTACAGTACTCTACCTAGGGTGACATAGGGAGACTCTGTCTCAAAAAAAAAAAAAAATAGCTGGGCGTTGTGGTGGGCGCCTGTAGTCCCAGCTACTGGGCAGGCTGAGACAAGAGAATCCCCTTAATCCCTTTAGCCCAGGAGCTGGAGGTTGCTGTGAGCTGTGATGCCATGGTCGTCTACTGAGGGCGATGCAGTGAAACTCTGTCTCTCTCTTAAAAAAAAAAAAAAGAAAAGAAAAGAAAAGAAAATTAAGGCTAGAAAGATCCTCAGTGATTAGGAGTTCAGCTCTCTTGTTTTTACAAATAGATTAAGACTCCAAGAAGAAAAAATGCACTCCCCAGTATACATATCTGATTGTTAGCAGAGCTTGGAGTAGAGCCTAGCTTCTAGTCCAGTGCCTCTTGTACAACACCTGTAATTTTACTGCTTTCTAGTACATTCGATGATTCCAACTAGGCTAACAAACTAATGCTGACTAAAGGTTAGTCAGGCCTATTTCAATAAGTAAGAATTATCGTAATGAATGTACCAGTTAATCTGTATAGTGCTTGAAATATTTTAGTAACGTAAATGTTCCCCTTAGATTTTGTTGTGAACATGAATTTGTTAGGTAAATCCTCTGTTTATATTTATAAATGCTTAGAGACACCAAATGTCAAATAATGAGATTTCACTGCTTCTGTTTGGTCTGATATTTAAGCCTGGTAGCTAGTACTAGCAGGAAAAAAAAAGCTATGGTTTATAAAATAAACATTTATTGAATACCTACTATGTGCCAGGCATTGGTACGATTCCAAAGATGAATATGGCAAAACAGATGCCCTTGTTATTTTGAGGGTGGGAGATTATCATGAGCTGTCAATTCTCCAGCTTTGTCTCTGTGAGGTAATCTGGTAATAGTATTATAAAATGTAATCTGTTAACACTGTTTAAGGTCATTGAGCAGATTTGAGGAGACAAAAAGTAGTGGTAAAATAAAAAATGAATATTAAATTTAACAAATATATTTTTCTATCTTAGAGGTCATGTGGTACACTTCAAAGAGCCCTGAATTGAATGCCACTGGACCTGGTTCTTTTTTTTTTTTTTTTTTTTTGAGACAGAGCCTCAAGCTGTCACCCTAGATAGAGTGCTGTGGCGTCACAGCTCACAGCAACCTCCAATTCCTAGGCTCAAGTGGATCTCTTGCCTCTGCCTCCCAAGTAGCTGGGACTACAGGTGCCCACCACAATACCCGGCCATTTTTGTTTGCAGCCACCATTGTTGTTTGGCGGGCTCAGGCTGGATTCGAACCGCCAGCTCAAGTGTATGTCGCTGTCGCCTTAGCCCGTTGAGCCACGGGCACCAAGCCAGGACCTGGTTTCTTGTCTTGATTTTGTTTCCAATTAGCTATAGGACTGTGCCTCTCAGTGCATCCATATTTTTTTTCTTTTTTTACAACTTTTTCCTTTTTTTATTGTTTGGGATTCATTGAGGGTACAAAGAATTAGGTTACACTGATTGCATTTGTTAAAGTCCCTTTTATAATTGTGTCCTGCCCCCAAGAGGCACGCCATACAACCATGACCTCCTCCATTTCTTTTTACAAAGCTAGTCAAGTATGGTTGTGTACAACTTTTTTTGATATGTTTATTCTATTTATTCAAAACGTAAAAAGGATATTTTGAATATTTTAAGTTATAAAACAGATGTGTTTATTATGGAAAATTTATAAAATGTGGAATAGAATAGAGAATTAGGATTGTAAGTAGATTGTTTTATCCTATCTCTAATATTCAACATTATGTAGTGAGCACTTTCTGTCAAGAAAAGTCTTTCAGAATATAGTTTTTATTTATCATGCATATTATTTTATACTACAGTTTCTTCATCTGTCAAGAAACAAGATGAGGCTTGGTGCCTATAGCTCAGAGGCTAGGGCGCCAGCCACATACACCAAAGCTGGTGAGTTTGAATCCAGCCCAGGCCTGCCAAATAATAATGACAGCTACAACCAAAAAATAGCTGGGTGTTATGGTGGGTGCCTGTAGCCCCAGCTACTTGAGAGGCTGAGGTAAGAGAATTGCTTAAACTTAAAGAGTTTGAGGTTGCTGTGAGTTGTGATGCCGTGGCCCTCTACTGAGGGTGACAAAGTGAGACTCTGTCTCAAAAAAAAAGAAAGAAACAAGTTGGGCTAGTTGATTGGAAAGATTCAAAACCCATTATGATAGTTTTTTGGGTTTTTTTTTTGTAGAGACAGAGTCTCACTTTATCGCCCTCTGTAGAATGCTGTTGTGTCACACGGCAACCTCCAACTCCTGGGCTGAGGTGATTCTCTTGCCTCCGCCTCCCAAGTAGCTGGGACTACAGGCGCCCGCCACAACATCCAGCCATTTTTTGGTTGCAGCCGTCGTTGTTTGGCGGGCCTGGGCTGGATTCGAACCCTCCAGCTCAGGTGTACGTGGCTGGCGCCTTAGCCCGTTAAGCCACAGGCGCTGAGCCCATTGCGATAGTTTTAAAGACTGATTATCTCAGATTTTATCAAGGAAAGGAATTCCATAAAACCATCTCAAGTCTGTTTAGAATAAAAATCTCAAAAGGACAAGAAATTAAGAATGAGGTGGAGGATCACACCGACGGTGCATCTTAGCAGGGTACTGGGGAAACTTATTAAATGTAGAGTATCAATGTCTTTATATAGTGATCAAGAAAATGCCATGAAGGCTATCTGTAACAGTATGATCAAAACATTTCTAAATGTATATGAATCGTGCCCTATGATTGCACCAATGTACAGAATTATGATTCAATAAAATTATAAAAAAAAAAAGCCAAGATTTTTTTTTAAAGGCAGAAAAAGCAAAATTTTGAAGAGACCTGATCTGTTAATGAAACTAAAAAGGAATTGGAGATGTGAAAGCCACAAGAAGCCAAAGTGCTTGAACCTTTTCCAGAACAGATAGTTCCTACCTACATGAAATGCTGCAGAGCAGAGAAACAGACAGAAATGACAGAGTCTAAGGAGTTTTACTCTTTGCCAGAACCTCTCCCAAGAAATCTGTATCTTTTAGGACGTTTGTTCTCTACAAATGAGGAGGAGTTCAGAGGCAGCAGCCTTTTCTGGCTTCCAGAAAAAAGTTTCTCAGTGACACCGAGACTTCTTCCTGCCCACACTCTCCTGATAGTCACCAGGGTGAGACTACTCGGGACCCTGGGTCCCCTTGCCGGGAACTGCTTGCTCCAATCCAGACCTGTCTGCGGCTGGAAAGGCAGGGCAGCTTGGTTCTCACTCTCACACAACCTTCTTTAACTTAACCTCTTTTAGAAAAACAGGAGAATTCTTTTTGCCTCTCATTGTGAAAGAGGGAACCGTCCCTAACTCATTCTATGAAGCTTCAGGAGGTGAATAATCTCAACCAGGAAAACCAAAAAATATTGATGAAAGAAATCATAGAAGACACAAACAAATGGAAAAATATCCCATATTCATGGACTGGTAGAATCAACTTATTAAAATGTATACATCACCCAAATTAATTTAAAGTTCAATACCCATCAAAATACCAACACTATTTTTCACAGATCTTGAAAAAAATCCCAAAACTTCATTGGGAATAAAAAAAGAGTGCAAATAACAAAGCTAATCTTCAGCAAAAAGAACAAATGTGTACACATCACAGTACCTAAAACAGCGTGGTCCTGGTAGAAAGGTGGAGACATAGCGCAGTGGAACAGAACAGACCCCAGAAATTAAACCATTTATCTATGACTAATGGATTTTTTGACCAAGCAGAGAAAACTCTATACTGGGGAAAGGATACCCTATTCCATAAATGGTGGTGGGAAACTTTCATAGTCATAAGAAGAACTTCTATCTCTTGCCATGTGTAACAATTAACCCAAGATGGATTAAAGATCTAAATGTAAAATCTGAAAACATAAAAATTCTGAAAGAAACCCTAGAGAAAATTCCCCTGACATTGCTCTAGGCAAAGAATTCATGACTAAACCCACAAAGGCAAATATAGTCTCAACAAAAATAAATAAATGGGAGTATTAAATTAAAAAGTGTCTGCACAACAAAAAATAATCAACAGAGTAGCTTATGACCTACAGAAGGGGAGAAAGTGTTCATAAACTACACAGTCAACAAAAGGCTAATATCCACCCTCTACGAAACCTTAAAGAAATCACCACGAAAGAAAAAGCCCATTAAAAAGTGGACAAAAGACATGAACAGAGATTTTCCAAAGAAGATATACAAATGGCCAATAGAGATATGAAACAATGGTCAATATCACCAATCATTAGGATATGCAAACTAAAACCTCAATTAGGTACCACCTTACCCCTTTTAGAATGGCCTTAATTAATACATGAAAAAAACAATAGAGGTTGGCAGAGATGTGGTGAAAAAGGAATGCATCTAACACTTTTGGTGGCACTATAAATTAGTGCAAACTTTATGGAAAACAGTATGGAAACTCCCCAAGGAACTCACCACTCACTATTGCAATCCTACCACTGGGTGTCTACTCAAAGGAAAAGAAGTCATTTTACCAAAAGACACCTGCATCCAAATGTTTACCACTGCACAATTCACAATGGCAAAGATGTGGAATTTCCTAAGTATCCATCCATTGATGAGTGAATTAAGAAAACATGGTGCACATACACATGGAGCACTACTCAGCCATGAAAAGGGACGTAATTTGCAGCCACCTGGATGGAAGTGATACATTATCTTAAATGAAGTACTTCAGAGATTGGAAAACCAGAATGTGAACCACTAATCAATGGGAGCTAAACAGTGGCACAAGGTCATAAAGTGGTTTAAAGGATATTGGAGACGACGAAGGGAAAAGGGTGGGAGGAAGGTGAGGGTGAGAACTTACTATGGGCACAAGGTACAGTGTTCTGGTGACAGGCACACCAGAAGCCCTAAGTACAGCATCATGCAGTTCATCCGTGTAACAAGAACACGTGTACTCCCTTATTTTTTTTAATAAATATTATTTAAAAATAAATTTACTTTCTTTTGGACTCAGCTGTACCTTCCTAAAAAGAAAAAGATAATGGCAGAGGGAAGGAAGCATAAAGAGCACATTTCCTAATTGTAGGTAAGAAACTAGCAACATAAGACAATGCTCCTTTTTTTTTTTTTCTTTTTGAGACAGAGCCTCAAGCTGTCTCCCTGGGTAGAGTGCTGTGGCATCACAGCTCACAGCAACCTCCAGCTCCTGGGCTCAAGCGAGTCTCCTGCCTCCACTTCCCAAGTAGCTGAGACTACAGGTGCTCACCACAATGCCCAGCTATTTTTTAGTTGCAGCCCTCATTGTTGTTTGGTGGCCCAGGCTGGATTCGAACCCTCCAGCTCAGGTGTATGTGGCTGGCGCCTTAGCTGCTTGAGCCATAGGCACCGAGCCTATGCAACGCTCTTCAACGCTCGGAACATTGAACAAGTGGATGGAAAGACTCTGTCTTAAAGAAAACAAACGACAGTGTTGTTTTTTATTATATTGCTTATGGCAAAGATTTTTAAAGTGCCAAATGGCATTTCCAGATTCAGAATTTGAAGGTGTTTTTTTTTGTTTGTTTTTAAGTTCGACAGTTCCTTGTGTGTATTGCTACATAATGGGGTTGCATTATAACAACAACCTATGTCTGACAGTGAGCCCACATTTCAAATAGCTTCCATTCCCTTTATGACAACCTTTTAAACCATGTGGTACATGGATTGTCATCTTCATTTTACAGATAAGAAAACTCAGTCTTGCCAAGTTTAAGCACCTACCTAAGTCTAGGAAATGTTTTTCTTTCTTTTTATTTTCTTCCCTCTTAATTTTTTTATTAAATCATAACTGTGTACATTAATGCATTTATTGGGTACAATGTGCTGATTTGTATATAATTTGGAATGCTTGCATCAAACTGGTTACCATAGCTTTCACCTCACTTAATTAATTATTGTGTTAAGACGTTTATACTGTATTCTTCATAGACTTGTCTTTCCTATAGCGGTTCCTTGGTAGATTAAATGCAAATTTACTCAAAATGCAGAGCAAAAATATTGCAGAGATTGACATATGCACCAATACATATGCAAGCATATATTCACATCTGTACATACGTGTGTGCATACGTGTGTGTTTATATACACATATATACACAAACTTGTAAAATCAGAAGACAAAGTTTGACCTGAATCGAAGGCGGGTGGAAGGGCAGTTTTCTCAGGGAGTGATCGCAGGGGACTCGGGTACCGGAGGGGTGGAGAGAGCATGAGGGGAGGGTGGGAAGGGGATCTGCACAACCAGCCAAGGTGTGTCAATGAGACTGTTGCTGTTGTGGGCAAGTTGAAAGCAATCCTGGGAACCTTTCTGAGGAACCATATAGATTATGCTTCAGAATTTTTCCTCCCAGGGCTAAAGAATCTGAAGTATATCTGTCACTACCTGTCTGCTGAAGGGTTGTTTCTGAGATGATAGCAAATCCCTTGAGGTTCTGAAACTGCCTGAGCTGCCTCATGAAGCTCTCCTGGAACTGAAGAGAACGATGCTGGTGATGGGGGCTGGTGATTTGACAGCTGTGGGTCAAATCTCTGGGAAGTCTACAGGGTATGCGGCTGGTCCTCCATAGTGTCTGGACAATATTGATGGTAACGGGGAAGGTGCTTGACACAAACTCAGATTTGAGATGAAGGTTATTATCTTTCTACATTAAATGGAAATACGTCATGAAGTCTGAGACCTGGGCACAAAATGATGGTCATGACTGTGGAAATATGATTGCAAAATTGTCGGAGCAGCTCGAAGGAAACAGCCAGGATATGAATTGAAAGTACAAGCTTGCAAGAGGTGAGGCTCACCAGAGGTGCAGGGGAGCCCTGAGCAACCTCCGCAGTGACTATTCATTGAGACGATACACAACAGGTGCGGGAAGTGCCCAGTAATGACCTACAAGGGCTACGTGCTTAAGGATCACCAAGTGCTCTTTCCCCACAACCCCCACAGTGAAGCACCGTAAAATGTTCAAGGTTTAACACCTGCTTACTAACGAATGACCGAGCTTATCTCATTCCCAAACACTGAGTCACGTTACGAGACATCTCTAGGTTTGCCAGGAGACTGTCCTGCTCTCAGAATTTCCTTGGATGTGTTAAGAACAGGTGACTGTCCTTGCAAGCTGGTGTCCATTCCTCTACACAAAATACTTACACGGCACTTTTGTTGTGCAAGGTGCTCTTCTAAGCTCCTTGTGCATACACACATGTGACCCTTGCAGCAAGCCTGTGAGATAATCCTTGTCCTCACTCTACGGGTGAGCAGACTAGTGTAGCAAGACGAGTAAGTCCGTTGAACTTTCCCCAGGTCACGCCAAGAGGAGAGCACTGTGACCACAGCCCCCGGCATCCAGCCTCTGCAGTCCAGGATGACACGACATTGTTCCAGGAGGTCGGGTCTTACTCGTGTGAAAGAAAAGTTACTCATTTGATCATGCTTGTTAAAGCACAGTAAGGACTTCATTCAGGACCGTCCCAACAGGTATCGATGGGGGAGACAGAGGAGGCTCACCTCCAAATACAGCATGATTGAGGGCAAATTTACACCCCCAAAACAATGTGGGGGTCAGTGGATGGAAAATTATTGGGGGGGAACATCAGGGGTGGGGGATTCTCACTAAATAGTGGCCTGTGTGATGAGGTATCACCTGCCATTAGAGGAGGAGGAGCCTGCTCAGATGTGGAAGGTCATTATGGGTCAGAAGAGGGTTCCTGCTAACTGACTTAGCAGGTTTCTTTGCTAAAACTGGAGTTTTTATAAGAAAATGTGCAGATGAGCCTGGGAGGAGGTTCAGAATCCTAAGTATGGCCAAGCAAAAACCTTTGTCACTAGAATTTGCTTCAATTTGATGAATCAGCTACATGACATTTGTGAATTTGCATAGAAATGGATTTGTTTCTAAATAAATTATTTTTACCTCTCTCTAGAAATCAGAGTTAAATCACTAAGTTGTCATGCTCTAAATTTTTTTAGTATAAGCACATATTTTGTGTTCCATAAATCATTAGCATCTTAAATACATAAAGGTAGCAAATAAAAAACTCTTTTGTGTGATGTGTGAAATAAAATATCTTTACTTACAGGATGTTTTTTCCCCAATTGCTATAAAAATTTACGTGAAGTGAAAAATGATATGTATACTTTTCCTTTGCAAGTTTTAAAAAATCGCTTTATTATTGGTGAAAAAGAGACATTATAGGTTAATAATCATTGGCTATCAGACAGGAATAATTTGTAATTTAACAAGATAAAAAAGGGACATAGTAATATTTAACATTTATAAAAATTAGGTACGTGCTTGGAAATTTTCTAAGTGTTTTGTATCATTTTTAATGAATCACCCCTACATTTAAATTATAATGGTGACAAATAACGCCAACATATTAATTTACTAAGCTTGTTCATGATTTATAAAGTGCTCTTCCCTGTGATCAATCTACTTTACAAGATAATTTGTAGGAAAAGTCTGTCCTGTGAATGTGATATTATGATCAGGGAAATTATCTTGTGAAACACATACACTAGTTTTGATAATGTAACTGGAACACTTAAAATTTTTTATGTAAAGTTTCCTCAATTCTGTGCTGTGTTCAGTTTACATAGCATAATGCCTTTTTTAAACAAATTAAATCATATCTGTGTACATTAAAGCAATCATGGGGTATAATATGCTGGTTTTATATATAATTTGAAATATTTTCATCAAACTGGTTAAAATAGCCTTCACAGCATTTTCTTAGTTATTATGTTAAGACATTTATATTCTACACTTAGTAAATTTCACATGTACCCTTGTAAGATGCACTGTAGGTGTGGTCCCACCAATTACTTTCCCTCGACTCATCCTCCCTATCCCCATTCCCTTTCTTTTTGGGCTATAGTTGGGTTATAGCCTTCATAGGAAAGCTATAAATTGGTTTCATTGTAGGGCTGAGTACATTGGACACTTTTTCTTCCATTCTTGAGATACTTTGCTAAGAAGAATATGTTCCAGCTCCATCCATGTAAACATGTAAGAGGTAAAGTCTTCATCTTTCTTGAAGGCTGCATAATATTCCATGGTGTACATATACCACATATACCATGATTTATTAATTCATTCATGAGTCGATGGGCACTTGGGCTTCTTCCGTGACTTAGCAATATGAATTGGGCTGCAATAAACATTCTGGTACATATACCTTTGTTATAATGTGATTTTTTGGTCTTAGTGCTGGGTAAACTGGCTGGTGACCTGTAGAAGACTAAAACTGGCCCCATACCTTTCACCATTAACTAAGATAGACTCTCATTGGATCAACGATTTCAACTTAAGACATGAAACTATAAAAATACTAGAAGAAAGTGCATGGAAAACACTTGAAGGAATTGGCCTGGGTGAATATTTTATGAGGAGGACCTGCAGGGCAATTGAAGCAACACCAAAAATACACTACTGGGACCTGATTAAACTAAAAAGCTTCTGCACAGCCAAGAACACAGTAAGTATAGCAAGCAGATAGCCCTCAGAATGGGAGAAGATATTTGCAGGTTGTATCTCCGACAAAGGTTTAAAAACCAGAATCCACAGAGAACTCAAACATATTAGCGAGAAAAAAACCAGTGATCCCATCTCAGGGTGGGCAAGGGACTTGAAGAGAAATGTCTCTAAAAGAGACAGGTGCATGGCCTACAGACACATGAAAAAATGCTCATCATCCTTAATTATCAGAGAAATGCAAATCAAAACTACTTTGAGATATCATCTAACTCTAGTAAGATTAGCCCACATGACAAAATCCCCAAACCAGAAATGCTGGCATGGATGTGATGTAAAGTGAACACTTCTGCACTACTGGTGGGAATGCAAAGTAATACGTTCCTTTTGGAATAATGCCTTTTTCCACCATTGTAAGAGTTGTACTGCCAGTTCTCAGTGTATACTGTTTTAAAACGTTTTTAATAAAGAGAGTGAGTAGTGCAATAGCTTTAATAAGCTTATTTACACCGATAATAGTAAAATGGCTGAAGTTACTATTTGGACTAATATTTCATGTTGGCCCAAGTTTTTCTTTCTTTTTACATTTTACTGATTTTGTAATTTAACACCTAAAAATCAGTTCGCTTATTGCCAAACTCTCAAAAATTATGAGATATCATGCTGTACCAAAGTCCCTATTGGAGGAGCATTGCCTGTAGCTCAGTGAGTAGGGCACCAGCCCCATATAGCAAGGGTGGTGGGTTTGAATGCAGCCCCAGCCAAACTGCAACAAAAATAACAAAGTCCCTAATGGAGCATTGTATAGATAACATTTCTTAATTACCTCATGGGAAGATTAAAGACCATATTTTATGTCAGCTATGTTTTAAACTTCTTGAGATGAAATATAATTTAGTTTTTGGAAACAGAGCAACAATCAAGACTCTATCACCTTAGCTAGAGTGCAATGGCATCATCATAGCTCACTGAAAACTCCAACTCCTGGGCTCACGCACTCCTCCTGCCTCAGCCTCCAGAGTAGCTGGAACTAAAGAGGCCCACTACCAAGCCCAACTAATGTTTTCCATTTTTACTAGAGATGGGATTTCTCTGTTGCTCAGGCTGGTTTCAAACTCCTGACCTCAAGTGATCTTCCTGTCTAGGCAGGAAGTGATCTTCCCAGAGTAGTAGGAGCACAGGTGTGAGCTGCCATGCCAGACTGAAGTATGAATCACGCACTATTTCTAGTAAAAATGTCTGAACAGGTGAAATCACATAGATCTTATTCTACGAACATGAGATAAAATTCAAAAACAAAATAATAGTACCAACTGCCTTTCGATCTTCAGACTGGGAGTTCAACAAGATCTATGGTGAGAAATTAAAGACTGACTAAAGACTGACTAAAGGTTGAAAAGATAAAACTAAGTTACATTAAAAATAAATGTAAATAAAGGCATTAAATATCCTACCTGTGGCACATAGAGGAGAATCTCATAATTATGCATTCATTACAAAGTAGGGTAATTACAGTTGACAGTATTGTATTGAATATTTCACAACAGCTAGAAGAGTGGCTTTTGAATATTCTCAACACAAAGCAATGATAACTGTATGAGGGGATAGATAAGATAATACCCTGATTTTAATTTTATGCAGTACACATAAACATCACGCAGTGGCCCACAAATGTGTACAATCACGTGTCAGTGAAAAACAAAATTAACAAAGAAAACGGAATGGACTAAAGATAAATAAAAACACTTTTTACAGCAAGAAATTAGGTGTAGGCTAACAATTTTTTAAATGTAATAGGGAGGAATTAATATGAAATAGTAGTTAAAAATAACAACAGAAATGACTACACTTGAGCAGACAACCACAACATTGTTCTTTGAAAGAAACCAATTTTAGCAGATTCGATGTACAGTGGAATAAAGAAAAGCAGGAACAGTCTAGGAAATAAAAAAGAGAATAAAAGTACAGATAAAAATAAGACCAAAGAAAATGATATGAGACCACTTTGAACAAATTCATTCCAGTTGAATTGAAATAAATTGAAATTATAGGTGAAAGGGATAATTAACTAGGAAAAATAAAGATTAGCTTAACAGATTAAAGAGAAGACAGATAACTTAATAAAGAAACGGTAAGAAAGTAAAGAAAAATTTGCAAAGATAAGGGAAGTTCTATTCTCCAAAAGAACAGCAGATCAATAATTTTTTTTTTTTTTTGAGACAGAGTCTCACTCCGTTGCCCTTGGTAGAGGGCTGTGGCATCACAGCTCACAGCAACCTCTAGCTCTTGGGCTTAGGCGATTCTCTTGCCTCAGTCTCCCAAGTAGCTGGGTCTATAGGCACTTGCCACAATGCCTGGCTATTTTTTTGTTGCAGTTTGACTAGGGCTGGGTTTGAACCTGCCACCCTCGATATATGGGGCTGGCACCCTACTCACTGAACCACAGGCACTGCCCAGACCAATAATTTTTGCAAGTTGAATTCTTACACAGCTTCAATAACACTATAGCTTATTTAAGTAGTTTCAGAGCATAGAAAAATATATAAAGCTTCCCAAATCATTCTATTAGTATGAAGCTATTAACCTTGAAAAGCACAAGATAGGTTATTCCTGTCCATATATTTCCTGGATTCTATCTTTCTTCCTTATCAGACATAAGATCTGATGAGTCATGACCTATTAGCATTCATTGTGGAACACCTCAATTCCCTTGCCTTCTGTATATTTAGCTGGCAAATCTAAAACAATATTAATTCAAATATCTGTTTTCTCTTCATTTAAACCTATGTAACTAAATATTTCTGAAGAACACAGAACATACCCCAAATGGCAAATCTATTATTTATGAACATCTTAAAATAAATTATCAATGTACAGAAATAAAATTAAAAGGAAATTTTTCATGATAAAGAAAATTTATTTTCACCATAAATTGAGACCCTACTAGTACTTCCTTGCCATAATTATAGAGTGATCCTGAAGATAAATATTTTTTAAAAGAAGTGAACAAAAGAATTTAAAAAAAAAAAGGAAAAAGAAGTGAACAAAGTGAAGTTCTTTCATAAGATACTGTTCTCATTTAAGTAAAAAAAAAAATCCTGACAGCAAATTTTATTTTTACAATTCCTTACTTTTGACTGCTATTTCCAGGAACTTAAAAAGCTATCATCTGCCATCTAGTATTTTATATCTCTCCTATAATTGATACCTATAGCTGTAATTTCCTGCCTCTATCATCTTTCATGCTCTAATAATTCTTTTCACAAATGTTGCTGGTTCAGTGCTGTGCGTGTTGTGTTGTCCTAGGGAATGTGCAACATCTATAGTCCATGAACAATAAAACAAAAAACTACTCTAGGCCAGGTACCGTGGCTCACTCCTATAATCCCAGCACTCTGGGAGGCCACTGTAGGAGGATCGCTTGAGTTCCCCAGTTTGAGACCAGCCTGAGGAAGAGCAAGACCCCACCTCTACTAAGAATAGAAAAATGAACGAGGCATTGTGGTAGGCATTTGTAGTCCCAGCTACTCAGGAGGATCACTTCAGCTCAAGAGTTTGATGTTTCTGTGAGCTATGATGATTCCAGTGAGACTCTGTCTCAACAAAGCAAACAAAAGCAACAACAACAAAGAAAACTAATTCTATTCTATCCAAAATAAAACGAACATAAATAAAAGAAAGGAAAATTCTTGACTCAGTGGGGGTAATATCATTTTCTCTGTAGATTATTGAAGCCTGTTTATTCCTTTGCTTCAGGCCACTTTAGTCTGCCCTTACACTTTCTAGGTATCACTCCCCATAAACAGACAACCCCTGGCTTCTAATCTTTCTTTCTCATTCACAAAACTGTAAGCTCTATGCAAAGCCTGAGGCTTTGCCTGATTCAGGCCCTGTGACTGCAGCACCTCAATCAATAGCCTCTGATAGGTAGTAAAAACTCAATAGATACTTTTTCTGAGAAAATAAATGATCCAGTCACAGGCAAATGAGTTGAATTTGCTAACCATGGCTAACATTTCGGTTCAATTTTCTTAACATTGATTTCCAGGTAATTACTAGATTTTCCTCTTAACACCTCCTACTAGGATCACTTGAAAAAAAGGATAAATTTACTCATTACCTC
This sequence comes from Arctocebus calabarensis, assembly GCA_963573935.1. Taxonomy (NCBI): domain Eukaryota; kingdom Metazoa; phylum Chordata; class Mammalia; order Primates; family Lorisidae; genus Arctocebus; species Arctocebus calabarensis. The sequence continues at coordinate 7,959 of CAUYON010210035.1, read as the reverse complement.
TTTGGCCAACATAGTAACCCAATAAATTGTCCCAGTATGTGTGTAGTTAGTATAAAATGGAAGAAAAATGACATTTTATCAAGAGCCTCCCCTTATCGAGTCCTTCATTTCACTGTTTTCTAAGACAGAAAGAAGACTCAAAGGAAGGGAAGCAAATTTACTTCCTCACTTTTATTTTAGCAAACCCCTAATGATACCAGATACTAAGCTCTATTTCCCTGTTTTCTAAACAGTAACCTTCAAAAATTACTCAGAGACATTTCCTCAGTGTATGAATTCTCAGGCTTCTCTTAGTAAAATTTGGGTTAGCTGAGTAGCTGAGCGTGACATTTGGCTATTTCTTCCTTGCACAGGAATGCAAATGAATGTAAAATTGTCTCATGTATTTAACATCATTTAATACTCACTACCTTCCTTATTTGATTTTTTTCTGATAAAGAGGAAACATCTCCTTTCATGCAGAAAATAGATAAAAAACATAATGCTAAGGAGGATAGCTGATGTTCACTGGGGGGTTGTCATATGCCAAGCACTGTCCTCGGCAAGATGCACGTTGCAATTCACTGATCACAAATTGTCCTTTATTTCCATATAAAAGATGAGGAAATAGACATACATCTAGCCTAAGGAAATTGCTCAAATTTAGCAATTTGAGAATGTAGCTAGTATGAAAAAAATAAATGTTCAAATACTTGGTCAAGGGTCCCTTTCTCTTCTGGGTACCGGGGGATGGGTTGTCCCTGAAGAGAGGAGCTATTTAACTCAGACGAACCCCCTTGTGCATCCACTCATGGGTAATGGGACTTTCTTGAAAAGAAGGAAAAGAGCCCCTTACCTAAAGTAATGCTTCTATTAAAGACGTTCCCAATTTAAGCTTGCTCATGGTAAATGTAACTATAAATCAGAGATTTATGAGGCATGGTTCCTGGTATCTGCGTAGAACATGAAGATGTTTGGTGACCCAAATGTGTCCTGGTACAAGAGGTCACACCTCTCTTAAGGGTCTCATCTCTCAATTTGGGCTAAAGGTTCTTGTTTCCATATGGCAAAGACCCCTTGATGTCCCCACTCACTCCTTGTCTCAGCCATGACAGTGGTTATTTGTATTCTTGAATTAATCAGAAAAGGTTGATACTGGGTTAGATCTCTGAAGTGTGAGTCTCTGTTGAATGATTTGGCCTTTTGTGCTAGTTCAGCTAGTCAACGGTGGAATAAGATCCCATCATCTTAAAGGTAGCCTAGTAGTGCCAACTTTTTCTCTGGATTTTATGACAATTTTTTTGTTTTCAGTCTGATTAGTCCTTTTACTATGGGTCAGTAAAACCAGCAGAAAGTACTGTTCTACTAAGGTTCTAAAGAAAATCCATACTTTCTTTCTCTTTCTTCTTAAAAGTTTGGTCTACATTTTACAACATTTATTAAAACAAATCCATTTTTTCCAATGAAAATACTCTAGACATTGAATTTAAATATTAAAAAAAAACTTTCCCACTAACATCCTCATCTTTAATAAAGTATAGATGTTTGATAAAAGACTTGAAAATTCTCTTTCTGGCATTATCGGGATAAAATAACAATTAACATTCAAGAGGTACTTTACAATTTACAGACCACTGACATGTAAACTTCTCAGTGAAACTGAGAAATAGCAGATGAAGTTTCTGAATAAGGTTTGTATTGATTTACTGCATTTTGATGTAAATCAATTCATTTAAAGTAGCTTTTAAAATCTTATCTAAAATAGGTTTTAGCTATAAATTTTATAGAACTTATTCAATGGTGCGAAAAGTTTTATAGAACTTATTCAATGGTGTGAAAAGTTTAAATGACCTTTCTTATTTTGAACATCTGCATATTTAAATGTTGTTTCACCCAATGTTCATGAATAAAGTACAGATACCAATTTTAAAAATTCATATTTTTGTCCCTAGTAATAATTTATATAAAAAAACAATAAAAACAGTTTTGGAAGGCATAAGGCAAAAAGCTGTAATCCAAATTTTCTGCTTGCTTCAGTAAAATATGAACTCTTTTACTTAGGGGACTTATCACATGCTTTCATTTATTAGTTCAGGAGAAATAACTGAAAATTGTAACTGATGAGTAACTTTATTCCCATAGTGAAAAGGAAACATCCAGGGAGGGAGAAGAAGGAAAATGAAAAAAAGCATTTTTACTGCTAAGATGCAGCTTCAATTTGATCTGTTTCTAAAAGTGTGAAACTATGTACAAAATGAGGGTAAACACATTGCCTTAAAATACACTTATTTACTTGTAGTTTTAATTTAATGAAATATGAATGAAATAAAAATTCTAGAAACATAAGCAATGCTATATAAGCCCTGTGAAAAAGTAGTAGGCACTTCAGCACCTTTACCTTGAGGTTGGAATGCAGTGAGATTCTTCTTTGTAGAAGACCTCAAATGCTGAATTCTGCTACAGCCCCTGCGGGCTGCAGCGTCTGAGCCTGCTGAGAGACTGCTCAGTATTGAATCTCATAGCACACCACTGCCCTGGCATTTGCTTTTTTAGAAAATAACAAGATCACAGCATCAAAGGAGATAGTAAACAAGAAAATGTATTTTTTAGAGTTATGAGCATTATAATTATGCAATAAATAAATTATGTTTGACAGGTTCAGGAGGAGTCATGGATGTTGGCAAAGGCACAGAAAGCCAATTAGCAAAGCCCAAACTGGGAACGGAATGCCTGCAGCAAGTCCAGGTGGACTGGGGGGATTTAGGGGGTTTAGGGAGATTTCTGAGTGTGAATGGTCCATAAAGAACGAGGTTATACATCAAACGGTTCTTCTCGAAACTTCCCTATGGTATTCTATCATGTTGAGTGAAAGTCAAACTCTTTATTGTGTGAGCCACAAGACCCTACCGACCTGCTCTTGGCCTCATCTAGTCACACTCTGGTTCTAATTTCACTAAATGACATGGTGAAACAGCATAGAAATAGTGAAATGGAATAGAAAAATTGCTTGAAGCAGAAACAATAACTTGGTACCCGGCATAGTACACCCTTAGCTATTGAGAATCCATGCATTGTTCTACACATTTCTGAATCCTGTAGCTAAAGAACTCATCTCTAAAACAAGAAAAACGTTCTGATATTTGCATCTAACAACATGAAACCACTTTTTGTGCAAATTGAGACGTTCTCTTCTTTCATCCTTCTCTGAGACAGAGTTGCATCATCTTCCCTGGGTTATGTTTGTTGCCCTTAAAATTCAGTCACAGTCCCAGCTCAATATTCTGTTTCTTACAAAACAAATTGCTTTAGCTTACTTCCAACAATGATAGTTTAAAACACAGTAATAGAGGAAAGAGAGAAGGAAAAATTGCATGTGTAATAATCTAGGGGAACAATCCAGGGAAAGCTGCCGTTGTACTCACTGGAGGAATTCTTGATGAGAGTACGGCAGATACTTCTTTCTCACTTGTATTTTCCACATTTTTTCTTTGCCTTCATTCAGGATGTCACTGGGATAATGACCCCAATCGTCTTTCCTGAAGACTTTCTGCCTTTAGTTATCGGTTGCAGTCGTTTTCATCAACTTTCAGGACAGACATAATCTTGCCTGCCCCCATCGATTTCTGCCTAGTGGTTTGGATTAAGCACCCCAGTCAAGAGACTAACTTCTTTCTTTGCTTGTTTATTCATTTAGGATGAGTAGCCCCAAATTGTCACTGGAGCTCTTAGCTTTCAGTTCAATGAAACTATTGTTACGTAGGTGTAAACATTTCTACCTCACCAACCAAGGTCTCTGAATCAGTAGAATTTACAGTTACGGGAACTTACATTCAAGTCAGTGAAATAGGAATAAATGGAAAGTGACAAATGCTTGATATTTCAGGTACTGGAAAATACTATGAAAAAATGTGGATTAAGATGGATGATGACTGGGTAGCACAGACTGTGCTGTTTCATAAAAGTGATCAGGTAAGACATGGCTAATGCAGAGAGGTCTCAGCAGACTCCCATGGGAATCAGGAAAGACACCTTGTGGTACTTGGAAGAAGACTGGTCCAGGCATAGGAAATACCTAGTACAAAGGCCCACGGCAACTGCTGCTTCTCATCCCTCTTAGGTTCAAATCTGCCAGTTCCTTTCCCAGATTAGAAGACATGAAATCCATGTCACATCATGTCGTACAGGATGCCCTAGACAGGACCCCCTCGTCTCTCCTCCCGGTGTTCGTTTCTGGGCCTTTGTACTAGGTACCTGAGGCTGCAATTTGTTACATGACTATAAAAATTATAGAATTGGGCTCGGCATCCCTAGCACTGTGATTACAGCCTCAGCCACATACACTGAAGGTGGCAGGTTCGAACCCGCCTGGGCAGCTAAGCAACAATGACAACTGCAACAAAAAATAGCTGGGCGTTGAGGCCGGCCCCTGTAGTCCCAGCTCCGTGGGAGGCTGAGGCAAGAGAATCACTTAAGCCCAAGATTCAGAGGTTGCTGTGAGCTGTGATGCCACAGCACTCTACCGAGGGTGACATAGTGAGACTCTGTCGCTAAATATATATATATGTGTATATATATACTTATTTACATATTTATATTATAAATATATTTTTCTATACATATTTATATATTTTCTGTATGCATTTTTTTGTATATATAGAGAGAGAACTGTAGTTTTCTTATCCAAAGTAATTTTACTCCTTCTTATTTCCAGCAATCTGTAAAAATGTCTGATTTCCTAGAATTCCCCTTCTTGATCATGGATATTTGAATCTCATGGGTATTCTCTGGGTATTATGGTGAAAGAGGGATTCTAGTGCATACCATCCGTGATCAATCCATAATAGATGCCAAGCCCAATTCTATAATTTTTATAGTCATGTAACAAATTGTCAAAAGCTTACCAGTTTAAAACAAGACCAATCTATTATCTCAGAGTTTCTTTGAGTGGAGAGTGCACGCAGGTTGGCTGGGGACTTCACGCAGGGTGTCTGGAAGCTGAAGCCAGCTGGGACTGCCAGCGCGCTCTCCAGAAGTTGAGTTCTCTTGCAGCCTCAGGTACACGCAGAGCTCATTTCCTTAGGGTTGTAGGACGAAGGTGGTCAGCGCTGGACACAGCTCAGTGCTCCCCACCACGTGGCCCTGTCTGCACCGCGGCGGTTTCCTTCTGGAAGGCTGTCAGGAGGGTGTTTCTCCTCCTCAGAAGCTCTGCCCTGTGGAAAGCTCCACCCTTCCTTTTATGGGGTCTTTGTTTAATGTGTCTGTCAGTGTGCTTTACTTTTAAGTTCACCTTCAAGAGGAACTCACTTGTAATTTTTATCCTACTTACCAACATAAGTATTTGTGTACTAATAGTTAACTCACTTAATTCCAATTAACTTGAAATGGCTTGTGTTTCACATATACAATTCTTCTGCATAGTAGTGCTATTTCTGAGTTTTATGTTTTTATTACTGATGTGGAAGACGGCTATTTTTGTTTTACAATGTTTTACAAAATCTGCTTTGTCTAACTCTACCACATACCTTTAATTTTAATATTATATATCTCTTAGTGTGCATGTATGTATATGTATCTTCCTCTTTGGTTTTTTTATTTATTACTCTTCCGGACACAATTTTAAAACTAATATATTAAGTTTCCTCCAAAAGTGACCTTATCGTTGTTACATTTTAAAAGAACCTAGAAAAACTAATACGTTTATAATGAAAAATTCACCTTCTACGTCTATTTTTAAGTCTTTGTTAAACCTTTTGTTCCCCCTTCCATGGATATTTTATTACTGATTCTCATTGCTACTAGTTTCCAAAAACCCTAGTTTCAAGGGCTTCCGAAAAATTGGACTTTTGGGGAACACTTCTGTAACAGCAGCATTTGACTCAGATGTATTGAGAAATAAAGATCGTTAACTAAGTTCCCATCTATGCAGAATTGATGAGATAATTATGATAATGAGTTTATTACTAGCTTTTTGATAGTGAGATTTAACATAGAGAAAGGCATTTTCCCAGACAGCAAATGTCAGCCAAGGTCAGGGTTCTTTTTTCCTCCCCCTTCCCCTAACACCATGGCCAATGTAGCTCAGCCCTTAGACTTAGCAGCATTAACAGGAAGAAAAAAAACAAATACTCCTCTGCCTGCAGCAAAAACACATTACTATTGTTCCCACTCCACACTTATTTATTTATTTAAACCACAATGCCACAACTGGAATAATTAGAAGTTATATATAGTACATTGGGAGGCCCTTTAAAAATATCTGCTGAAATTAACTTTACATGTACAATTCACAGCCTAATTTTTATATTTAATTTTCTGTAGGCTAAAGAATACCACCTTTTTAATTTACTGAAGCCTCTGATAGATAGTTTTGATGAATGCTATTTCCTAGCTTACTTTTTTGTTAGTATTAAATTTAGAAGCTTGAGTTAAAGATTAAGTAATATGCACTGAAATGAAGTATTAATTTAGAATTATTTGTCTGCAAATCCTGGTCATATGAGGAATTACACATCATAGTCTGTTGAGCCTAATAACAGCTTGAAAAGCAATTCATTTTGTTTAAAAACCTTGACAGTTAATAAAATTATTAATGTGATATTTTATAACTTAAAGGTTTCCTATATCATTCAGAAAAGAGCACCATTATTGACCTGCTTAATTGACATCGTCCAACAGATTTATTTCAGTTGAGATTAATAATCATTAATGGTAAAATGTGTAGGTTAAATTTCAATGCTAATGTAATTAAAATTGCTTTCATCAGTGATGTGTAAATTAATACTGTCACTTTCAGATTCCAATAAATGGCACTAAATATGATGAATAAATACTTTTAAGCTTATTGGACTAACAATTAATTCTTTAACAATAACTCATTTTAGTAATTTGTAAATTGCTTATTAAAAAGTGATTTCAAGGTTATTTTGAATTGATATGCATATTCAGTCACTTCAAGTTAGATTGCTGTATGTGCTACAGTTTGTAGCATTTTATTTCCAATTTTAAGACTTAAATCTATACTAGAGAACTGGAGAGTATAATAATAATATTGCTACTAATAAGTTTTATTTAATTTTTTTCAAGTTTTAGAGAAATATAGTAATAGCATTTTTATTATTGCTGTAAGAATTATTACAATTATTAGAATATAAAAAATCTTTTTCAGTCTGATCATTAGTAGATTTATAACTAATATCAAAGAAATAAAGGGGAATTTCTTACTATTATAATTCTTCTTAATGGAGGTAAATTGTAAAATGAATAGTTTATACACATATAATTCAATGAGATTTTTACAAATTCGTACTGCCTTAGCAATTGGGTGTTCCTATAACAAAATCTGGGTCACATTTTAAAAATAGAGATTCATTTCTCACAGTTCTGAAGGCCGAGAAGTCAAAGGCATGGCCCTGGCGTTCCGTGAGGTCCTTCTGCTTCATATCCACGTAGCAGAAAGCCAGAGAAAGCAAATTCCGTCCTGCAAGCCCCTTTTATAGGAACAGCATTAATCCTTCCACCGAGGCAGAAAGAACCCTCTTAACTTAAGGACTTCCCCAAAGACCCCAACATTGCTGAATTGGTGCTTAAGTTTCAAAAAAACATGAATTTGGGGGTACACATTCATATCGTAGAATACACAGTTACACAACAACCATTGACTTAGGATAAAGACTATTTCCACCTCCCCAGAAAGCTCTCTCATGGTTCCTTGCTGTCAATTTTCATGTTTCCACAGTATCGCCTGTTCTGGTTTCCATCTTGATAAATTAGTTTTAAGTGGTTTTCAACTGAAAAGAACAAAAGAAAAGAAAATGGAATTATAATGTCTTTTACGTGTTCTTTGTTTTTGTTTTTTTTTTTAATAATTTTATTGAATCATAATTATGTACATTGGTGCAATCACAGGGCACGATTCATATACATTCAGAAATATTTTGATCATACTGTTACAGATATCCTTCATGGCATTTCCTTGATCAC
>CAUYON010210034.1:0-22608 GCA_963573935.1 Arctocebus calabarensis | reverse complement strand
ACCCATATGCTGAAGGTGGCGGGTTCAAACCCAGCCTTGGCCAAACTGCAAAACAAAAAAATAGCCGGGCGTTGTGGCGGGTGCCTGTAGTCCCAGCTACTCGGGAGGCTGAGGCAAGAGAATCGCCTAAACCCAGGAGTCAGAGATTGCTGTGAGCTGTGTGACGCCAACCGGCACTCTACCCAGGGCGACAAAGTGAGACTCTGTCTCTACAAAAAATAAAATAAAATAAAAATATCTGTGCATGGGGTTCGGGACCAGCCTGAGCAAGAGTGAAACCTCATCTCTAAAAACAGCCAGGCATTGTGGTGAGCCCCTGTTGTCCCAGCTACTTTGGAGGCTGAGGCAAAAGAATTGCTTGAGCCCAAGAATTTGAGGTTACTGTGAGCTATGGTACTACGGCACTCTACCGAGGGCAACAAAATGAGACTCTGTCTCAAAATATATTTTATATATATCTAATCTGTGTGTAATAGTTTAGAGCCCTTTGCCCCATGTTCTAGTCTCATTGTCCCATTACATTAATCCTCTTCGAATTCTGTGTGAGTAAAGACCGTCTCCAGGTCCATGACCAAAGCCCTTGCTGCTTTTTTCTGTCCTCTCAAATGCAAGTTTGTCCTTGCTGAAGTCATTACCACTTATCTCTAAACTAGCATTCCACCATCCTTCTCATTATTGCTGATAGGGCCAGGGTTCTCCTAGCTCAGCCTGCTCTCTTAGACGGAATAGTGGTTCCATTCTTACCTTCCCGCCATTCTTTATCTAATCCAACGCATAATGACAGCCTTTGAACATGCATTTTCCTCTTCAGTCGTTGCTCTTGTTCAGGCGTGTCTCACCTCATCCCTCACTTAACACAGTTGTGGGAAGTGCTCACCCTCCCTGCTTTATCCCTTCCTACTCAGCTCTGTCCTTCCCAATCACTTCCCTCTCGAAGAGCATCCCCGCCCATTGGTCACTTCTTACTATAGGGCACGTGAATGGCTTTCCTGTTCCTCGAGAACTGTCAGCAGCCGCTGCCTGGTTCTCCCAAACTCACTAAAACTTAGACAAATCTCCCCAAATATAATTGTTAATTCAACTACCTTCTGCAGAGCTCTGCTGGGGGGGTAAACTAATGGAGCTTTAAATGTCTGTTCTGGGTTTAGACTGAGTTTCTAAAATGCCTGGTACAATGGGGTGATAGGATTGAAAATCTTGGAAGATTGTGGGGGTGGTGGAGTGCTTGGGGGTGCAGGGTAGAGAATCATTTGCTCAGCAAGAGCTAGGCAGGTCTACTTTGCAAAAGTGTTCCTGTGGAGGTGGTTATGCAGTCGGAGTCCTGTAGGACACAGACTCCCTGTTACCAGACACATGTGACTCCGAGATGGTCTCTAATCATGAAGGAAGCTGCTGACCTCCCCAGCTTCACACGTCTCTCGTAGGATCAGTTTTTTCATCCTAACCCCGTGCCCGCTCTGACACTAGCTGTCCAGCTTTTATGCCTTCTCTTGCTTTGAAGCAGACAGAACCAGTTTACCATTTGTATATGTATTTTTCAAATCGTTCTTAAGTGAACATGTTTTCAGTTGTGGGATTAAGAAAAAGCCAAGTTATAATACTATAATCGTGAGAAAACTTCTGGGTCTTACCCTCTTAAATAAAATCATACGCCTCGCTGCTTCTCCTTTCCCACTGTCTCAATCACAAATGTGTGGGAGTGCGACAGGGGCCAGCGGGAGAGGACAGCAGGAAGCCTGGCCCTCCCGGCAGCCCCGCGGGTGTGCGTCTTGGTACCAGCCAGGGGGAACATCGGATGTAAGCGGCTGCTACTTGGCTCTGTCGCAGCCAGAAATCTGAGTGTAGCGTGAGGATAACAACCGCGGCTGCCACCCGAGGGTGTGACCGCAGGCCCCACAGCGCTGGTGCTGATTCCCCACCATCCAGAGCAAAGATGGAGCTGGGCGGAGCTCATTAACTCCCCTGGGTCCCAAACTGGGAAGTGGACCCGACCCCAGGTACCGGGGCTGTTTTCTTTTCTTTTTTTTTTTTTTTTTTTGTCCCACCCTGACCTCCAGCCCCTCTGGAAGTTTGTGGAGAGACTTGAGGGGACTCAAAGCGACTGATCTCAGCAGTACTTGGGGATGTCTGGGAGGTCACAGGGCACCAGAGGGCTTCCTCCGGCCTGAGCCTCTGGGAGCACGGGCCTCCCCCAGCTTTCCTGTGGCCGCAGGGGACCCACCTGCAGGTCCTGAGGAGCAGTGCTGTTCCCTTCCCAAACCGCCCCGAGACGCTCCCTGTGCTCACCGTCTACAGCTGCTGTCACCGCCAGGATATCCTGTCGGTTCTGGGGTTGGGACTGTCTGGGAGCCGATTCTCAGGGAAAGGATGAGATGGCCGGCAGGGTAGGGGGATGTTGGGGTCCCTGTGCCCCAGGCAAGATCAGTCTGGGTGGGGGAAGGAGCGCAGGGGCCGGCAGGATGGAGCTGGTTATTTGAGAGTATTGTCCTAGTCGCTTAATGCTTATAAACGTTACCTGGGAGGGGATGAGCAGGGGGAGGGGCTTGGCAACAATACCTTAGGAAAGAACAGAATGTGCAGCTGAAACGGCAATACTTTAATGTGACTTTCTTTGCACTTCTGTTGTTTTTTCTTCAGGCTCATGGAGGTACCAGCCTCCTGGTGTTGCTAGACCCTGGCTGCTTCCCGCCTTAGGGCTGCTACCCAACCCTGTGCACACTTCTTTCCCCCTGGGCTCTGGAGGGAGGAATGTGTCTAGTCCCTAACCTCCCTGCAGTGAGCATGAATTACCTAGGAAACAGAAACTTGGGCCTTGCAACTTTACCAGGGGGCCTTGCAGCTTCTTTGCAACCTTGAGGACAGCAGGAAACCCTGTTCATAACCTACAAGGTAGCGGTTTCTGCAGTGATACCATCTTAAGGGATCACAAGTTGCTGGCTCATCTGGCCTGGCTTTACCCGTATGCGGAATGTCACTCACTTCTGGCTCTCACAAAAAGAGGGGACTTTCATCAACAAGCCATTGAAATATTAGTGCTCTTGCTGTCTCCAAGGAGCCCAGCATCTCCCTGAGGGTGGTCTGGATCATTCACCCCCTGTCCCCTATCACCTGCAGTCTGTCCACGACAGCGTTTTGTACGTGACGCATCTTACACATGTTGGTGACCTGATGGATTCACTCTGCCCCCACGGGTTCCTGCTGGGCTAAAGCCAAGTTCCTCAGCTGACCATAACACCCGCAAAGCAATCAGCCTGCTCCTTCTCTCTGCCTCCTGGTGAGCAGTCTGCTTTATTTTGTCTCCACTCAGATCTATAGACGCTGCTACTCTTCACTTTAATGCTTCCTGATGTTAACGTTTAGCTTTTATTTTGCCTTGAGCAGAATAACACATTTTCCTACTGTCTGCACACAGATTAATACCTGATTAATACCTGATTATTTCCATGAGCATTGAGGTGTTGCAGCTGGGTCTATAAAATAGGAACATAGCCGCATAAATTGGTGGTTAAAATGTGGTGTACCCCTACTTTCCAAAGAATTTGCACATTAAATTGCCTCATCGAGTAAGCTCAACAATGATTAGCCAACACTTACTCTAAATGGGATCAAAAAATTCCTGTGGATTCCTTTTTCTCCCGCAGTCCCCAGCCATCTCTCTGGCCGTTAGTCACCAGGGGCCTTTGAGAACGAACAGTGCAGAAGTCAACACACTTTCTGCACCATAACCAGTAAAATCGAGTTCAAGTGCCAAGATAAGGAATGCTCCCTGCCACCTGAAGCTCCAGTTACTAGCTCATAAAACAGATTTTTGCTCGTATCCTATTGATGAGCTTTCTGGGGCAGGTAGGGGTTGAGAAGAGCGGGTACAGGCTGGGCCTCCATAAAACAGTCTGGACTTTCAGGCGGTCATACACGGAACTGCTTTGGCTTCTGTGTGGTTACCCCCATGCAAATGAGAAAATTGCAGTGGCATCTTATGAGAAGCCAAAGCTCCTGGGCATGGTGGCTCACACCTGTGATGCTAGCACTTTGGGAGGCCAAGGTGGGAGAATCACTTGAGCAAAGGAGTTTGAGACCAGCCTGAACATGAGTGAGACGCCATCTCTACTAAAAATAGAAAAAACTAGTCAGGTGCTACATGGTGGGCACCTGTAGTCCCAGCTGCTTGAGAGGCTGAGGCAAGAGGATCATCTGAGCCGAAGAGTTTGAGGTTGCTCTGAGCTATGATAATGCTGCGGCACTCTACCCAGGGTGACAGAGTTAGACTCTGTCTCAAAAACAAATAAAAGTCAAGGCTGCCTTTTGCTACTGGGCTTAGACGGGGGAAGCCAGTGGGAGGGTATTTAAGACGGAGAACTCTCCTCCACCTGTTTGTCCTTTGTTGTACTTCTGCCCCAGCTCACCCCCATGTGTTGGTGTTTCTCAGATCAGTAGAAGGTCAGCAGTTCTTAAATAAGATGAGGTACTTAAGGCACAGCCTAGTTTAAAGGGCTGGAGTGGGGGAGACTAACGGGTTGGTTGCAGCTGTGTGGGGACATCATAGCCAGTGCTTTTTGTCCAGGGCTGGAGGTACGTTGGGCATGTCTTGGGAGTGGGTTAGTGCTCAGGTTTTCATGGTGGGTCTCTACTGTCTGTGCCCATGCCCTGCGATCTCCTCTGTCCCATTTACTCTGTCCTCTGCTGCCATCTGCACAGGGACTGTCCTTTCCCTTTCTCTGCTGTCCTGCTCTTTGGAGGTTCTTGCTGTGGTCGGAATGTTTGCCCCTCAACTTCCTACACAGAAATCTTACCCTCAAGGTGATGGTATTAGGAAGTATGGGGTCTTTGGGGGCAGAGCCTCCACGAATGGGATTAGGGCCTCCCTAAGAGACCTCCACCTTGCCCCGTCTCCCATGGAAGGGTGTGATGACAACACATCACAGCAGTCTGCAACCTGGAAGTTTCTCACTGGAACCCGTTTTGGGAGCTGTGAGGAATTCCTGTTACCCAGTTTAGGGTACTCCGTTAGAGAGCAGCTGGAAGAGATCGCAGCCCGCAGACTCCAGACGATACCTCCAGACCAGAGCCAGTACTTCCTGCTGCTACTCCACTCCATTCTTGGGTTCAAGTTCTTGGTTAGTGGATTCCCCAACTTCCCAGTCTCCCAAACTGGAGTCGTGGGAGTTGTCTGTTTCTTCCCTTTCACGCTCCCCCATGGCCATCCTGCAGATGACCAGAGCCTGTCTCTGCTGCCTATAGTTTCCAAGTTAGGTCTTTGCTCTCCATCCCCCTCTTGCCCAAATAAGCGCCCTTTAGCCCCAGCCTTGGAATTGCCTTTCTCCAGACACTCCCACATCATTGGCAGTCCCCTTCCTAAGACTGCCACCTTACCATATCCAGGTCCACGCGGCTCTGTGCTGCACAGAGGCATCCTCTTCGCATGGACCACTGACACAAGCCTGAACTCCAGCTCTCCCACCCTCCCCCTCCCGGCGTCACAGAGCTCTGCAGCATCAGTGAGGAACTTGACGTCCAAGTCAGCATGCTTTGGAGAATGAGAGGGGCAATGGACGAACACAGGCACTTTCCGAGGCAAATCAGGACATATGTTGATTGGCTATTTCCTCTTCCCTTAGAAGGTCCTTACCATTATCCAGGAAATTCCCGCCATCATCCTTAGCTCAGAGAGTACCTGCTTTGCCTAACACGTAGGAGCTATTCAGTAAGTTTTTGTTTAAGGTCACTTAAAAATTAAGCATATTGTCTCTTACCTTTTCTCCTCCATGAGAGGGACCCACTTCCAACTTTCCTGGGAAGGGCTCTCAACTTTCTCTTTGTTCTTCCTAAATAAAACTTCCTTGTTACCCTGAAAAAGAAAATTAAGCAATTATCTAGGTTTTGTGTTGATACTATGCACCATTGTGATAGTACCTCATATTTGTGGGGGGTGGTTTGTTTGTCTTTGGTTTTTGGAGATAGGGTCCCACTCTGTTGCCCAGGCTGGAGTGCCTGGCATGATAGCTCACTGCAACCTCAAATTCCTAGATTGGAGCAGTCCTCCTGCCTCAGCCTCCTGAATAGCTTGGACTACAGGCATGCATCACCACACTTGGCTAACTTCTGTAGTTTTTGTAGGGGGTGGGGTTTTGTATGTTGCAGAGGCTGGTCTCAAACTCCTGGCCTCAAATCTTCCCATCTTGATATCCCGAAGTCCTGGGATGACAGGTGTGAGCCACCACATCCAGCCTTTAGGACCTTATTTGTATACAGAATTTTAGATTACATTAGGGCCTTTACATGGTGCCTGAGCCCCTGATTTGGCCTTGGGGCTTTTGCATTTGTCCTGTCGGCCAGCACTCCCTCTCCACCTGGCTGGCTCCTTCCTATGCTGTGACTGGGCTTAACTGTCATGGTCTTCCTGAACCTGCTGTTAGACTACGGCTCCCTTCTTCACACTTCCTTGGCTATGTGCCATGCTGTTATCACATTTTGTAGCCATATATTTGGGTGACTATTAGTGGACTTTTCCCTGCTACAGTGAGGAAGGAACCTGTCTCATCTGGTCACCTTGCATCCACAGTGGCTGGCATTGAGGAAGCAGTCAATATCCAGGGAACGACTAAAGGACAGTTAATCCTCAGTATTTGTAGACTACAACAATTTAGTCCACATGGCAATCCATTTTGTAAACTTGAAGATTTACCTACTTGGTAAAATTTGTGTAACCCCCAAAAGCATACTCACAGCACTTTCACAGTCATTCAAGAATATACAAAGGGCTGTGAGAAACTTGAGTGTCCTGGTGTGTATGTGTGTTTTTGTGCACAGTGCCAGGCTGCTGTCTAGCATTCCTGAGTACATAACCCCATAGGAGGGCTATGACGTGCCTTGCAAGTCCTGGATAAGCTTGGCTAAAGCCTGAGTTACAGTGCTATTGGTTATAACACCAATGTTCATGAATCAATAGTAACAACTATGTCTTTAAACAGAAAACACATAAAACGAGGTTATGTGTTGATTGGTTGAAAATGCTGTGACCAGAGGTTCATAGGAACTTGAACCTGTATTTTCCCAGTAGAAACAGTTCACCATCCACCAGTGTCTGCGGCAACCGTATATAACTCAACTGCCTGAGAATTGATATATTGAGAATTGAGTCTACTAGCCCTTAACTGTAGAAATTGATGCTCCAAGAATTTAAATGCCCTGCATCAAAATAGTTGACTAATAAGTACAAGACTTGAAACTTTCCTTTGTTCTGCAAATATTTATTGAGCCTCTGCTTTTGAGTCAGGGACTGTGTACATTTGACCCCATGGATCCTTAACCTCTCAACTGAATGTAAGTGAACAGTGTCCTAACTTCTTCAGTAAATTATTATTTAATATAAACAAATAAGCTCAGTTGCACAAATCACCAAGTGCTTTTTGTACTAAACCAAAAATATTTACTGTGTTTTTTGGTCTCCGATCTGTAGTTCCATAGAGACGCCTGTTAGATGGCTGAGATGTTTTCCTAAGTTGCAAAATTTTCCAGATGAATTCCACGATGAGAGTATGTTAGCAGTATATTGTTGGACTATCTCCAGGGAAAATAGCTTTGGTCAAGGAGGGAAAATACACATTTAAAAAAAAAAATCCATGATTAAGTAGTCATGGGAGGATATAGTTTGGAAGGATATGTTTATTTATATGTTTCCTCTTAGTTCTAAAGCCTGCCAGGTGTTGGTATGTCTGGACAAAGGCATTTGTAAATCTGTGGTTCACTTTCTGCCTATGGAATTATCATTATAATGAAAGAATAGTTCCAGCTGATTGTTTTCCTGAATCGAATTTTCTCAGCACTGCAGGAGGTATTTTTCATTTCGTATCATCTTTGAAAAAGCTGAGCTTATGTGAGAGGCAGAAAATGGGGGCAGAATCTTTGACTTGGGTGGGCACTACTGTATATAAATTTCCCTATTAAGGAAGCGGTAAAAAACACACAGCCATGTCAAAGTTGAGAACTTGGGCTGTATTTAAACAATGTGGCTCAAATAATTTATTTACACCAAATGCTTAAGTGTGGGCTCAAGAGCTTTTCCTGCTATGCAAACATACCCACAATATCACAAGAGAAATATTCTGAACAAAGCAACTGTAATTGCTTTTTAGAGATTGGAACAGTTTATTGAGAATGAAGTATTAAACTTGTATTTTCCCTGGGAAACAAGAGTGACATCAGTGTAAAACTTGGACTATGTAAGAAGTCAGAGTTACTATTTAAAGGGCATTTAAATTATTTTACTTATGTGTTGGATTGAATAATCATTTACTTAGATAATTTTGTGCTTTTTGGGTTTGTGAAAAGGCTGCAGCTTGTATGTATGAAGGTTTTGTTAGAATCAGGGAAAAAGCATCCCTTCTAGGCTGATTGGGGGCAGGGTGCAGGCTGGATTTCAGTCCCTGTTGGTTCCCTCAGATGGGTGCCCATGTGTAGGGCAAACTATATAGCTATACAGAGGTCCTGAGCTCTGGAGAGGCCACTGAAGTGAGAGTTTAGAGCCTGTGCCTGGGTTCTGATGAACTCACACTGCCTATGACCTGGCTGTAGGGACACAGCTAGAGAAGAGGAAAATGTTGTGCAGGAAGGTACTCAGGACAAAAGGAGTCAGTGACATGCTTAGAACTGAGGGGACCTCTGAGCTGTGCTTTGTCTGTTGCCGTCTTATAGATGGGCAAACACTGGTTCAGGCAGCTTCCGTCCCGCGTCCTTGATCACACTGCTCGTTGCTGGCAGTGGAGAATGTTTCTGCCTCAGTCCACTCAGAGTGGACTTTATTAGTTCCTCTACATACATGTGACAGAGCCCTGTCTCAGTGGGCCCTGGGGCCAGCCTGGACTGTGATTCGTGAAGACCCAGGCTCCCCAGAAATCCTGATAATTGTGATCAGACATAGTTCTCCTTCCTGGCTTAGATAGACTTGATGGATTTTGTTTATTCCCTTCAGTTTGGCACGTGATGCATAAAAATGCAACAAATCACTTAGTGCGAACTCTCAGAAATGCTTGGAGCTAACTTCTGCCCCTTTGGCTCTCCACCTCCTAGTGCCTGAGAGAAGGCAGAAAGCAGTGCTTCTAAGAATTAGTTGAGGGCAACGCCAGTAGCCCAGTGAGTAGGGCACCGAGGGTGGCGGGTTCAAACCCAGGCCCGGCCAAACTGCAACAAAAAAATAGCTGGGCATTGTGGCGGGTGCCTATAGTCCTAGCTACTCAGGAGGCAAGAAAATCGCCTAAGCCCAAGAGCTGGAGGTTGCTGTGAGCTGTAACACCACAGCACTCTACCAAGGGTAACAAAGTGAGACTCTGTCTCTTAAAAAGAAAAAAAAAAAAAAAAAGAATCGATTGTTTGAAAACGATGTAAAACATGTATCGTTGGATGTAACAGTGTCCACACTGGACTTCCCAAATCTAAAATTGGTTCCTATAAGTATACACATAATGTAAATTCTCTTAATTTAAGGGATTAAGTGCATTTCTAGATGGTGGTCCAGTTTCACTGTGGGAGGCTTCATTTTTCTATAAAATTTCTCCAGTGGCATAATCCTCAGTGTTTACACAGACCCCTTCTCCAAGGAGGTCAGAGCACTTTTTTCATTATTTCATGACCCCTGACAACTCACAATGCGTGGAAGCCGTGCAAAGGAACGTGTGGCATGCTCGGCCCGCCTTTCTGTTCCATTTTTAAAGATGATTATTTGTGGGGATTATACATGCTGATGGAAATATAAATTGGCCGAGCCTTTCTGGGTATAAGCCCTCAACCATCACATGTCACCTCACGGGACGTAATGGCTTAGAATAAAGATAACAGTGTCCGGCAGTGTTGCGCGCTTATGCACCAGGTACCACTGAATGATGTGTCTAAACTCAATCCACACAGTAGCCACTGAGGGAAATAATTGCCCCCACCACTTACAGATAAGTAAGCACACCCCAGAGGTAGGTACCCTGCCCACAGTCCTGTTGCTTTGTAGTTTCAAAACTGGGCATGCCCTTCACAGCCACCCCCAACCTGCTGCCTCAGTAGCTGTCTGATGCCTTCCTCACAAACGAGTTATAAAGAGCCTTCAGTGTACCTAGTTTTTACTTCATCAGACTTTTGCGTAAGAAGTACATTATGGGCTCAGCGCCTATAGCTCAGTGGCTAGGGCACCAGCACATACACCTGGGCTGGCGGGTTCGAACCCAGCCTAGGCCTGCCAAAACAACAATGGCAACTACAACAAAAAAAATAGCCAGGCATTGTGGCAGGCACCTGTAGTCCCAGCTACTTGGGAGGCTGAGGCAAGAAAATCGCTTAAGCCCAAGAATTTGAGGTTGCTGTGAGCTGTGACGCCACAGCACTCTACCAAAGGTGACATAGTGAAACTCTGTCTCCAAAAAAAATGGATTACGTTGTTCAGCCTAAAAATTGCTGTCAACAGTTTTAACAAAAGAATCAATGAAAGCAATACTTTCTGAAAAACATCCCAGGATTCTCAGAGTTTTCACCTTGTGTGTGAAGAAAATGCCTGTGTAGAGCTCTGTCCTGGTCAGGAAGGAGATGAATGGAGGTCTCCGTTCTCCTTCACTGCCCCTCTGTCTCCCGTCAGGGTTTCTTAGCTCAGCTACCTTTCTTGGCTTTTCACCGCAGAATGTTTCTCTGTCTGAATGTGAGCTGTGATGTCCTCACCTGTGCACCTGTCTCAGGCCTTATTCCCTGGATGCTTTTCTGAGTAGCGTGGCTATATCTGCGCCAATTTGTGTTGTAACATAATACACATGCCTGGTGGCTTTCGGGCACGATCTACTATTATGAAGGACTCTAGAGATGTATTACTTGAAGTCAAGGAGAAGGCTCAAGGAAGAATATAGTCTGTGAAAACATGGGTGGAGATATTCTGGGGTCCTGGCCTGTCCACTCCATTGCTCCAAGGAAGGAAGTCTGTGGACCAAGAAAGCTTCATCATCCTTAATCATCATCTTAGTTGTGATATTTTTTTTTCTGACTTTTGGGTCTCTGGGCTTAGCTAATGGCAAATTACAACAGTGGTCTCTGGGTGCTGAAGCACTTCAAGATAGATGTTTTTGGCCATCTCTGTACCCTGTAACCAAAATTTATGGTCACATTACTATAAACTAATAGCGAATAGTTTCTGTAATAGAGGAAGCCTACAAAACTAGCATTTCCTGTTTACACAAAATAAGTATAGTGTTTACAACTCTATCACTAAAAAATGCTGACCTCTTAAAATATACTAATTAACCAAGAATTGCCCACTAGAGGCATATGCAGGTAATTAGGCCCAGATGGTGTCCTGGCCATCAGGAACTAGAACTAATGACCCAGAATTCATGTCCCGAGAGCAACGTCCCTAAATTCTTCCTTTAAGACCAATTTAAGGCAGTGGCTCTCTGGAAGGTAAATTAACCTCCTTTCCTTTAAAATATACTGCAAAGTAGCAATTACCAAATACCCAAGGAAATAATTCACTGTCCAAGTAGTTGTTCCCCTAAGATTTAATAAAACTCAAAACACTTCAAATGTTTTACAATGAAATAAACCATGAACACTTTGTAGGGTTTTCAGAAATTATGCTCTGCTACTTACAAATAGTACAAAATAAGTAACTTTCTTTCTTCATGAAGTATTAGAAATTTCAGTCCAGTATGCACCCTCAGAAATCCTACCCCGTCCTATTTAAGTAAACACTCTTCTCTGATTCACTTGAAGTGGACCTGCTTTTTTGAAATTTAATTGTAAAATTACCTTCTTGGAACTTGTCTTGAGTCTTTTTTGAAAGACTTGAAAGCAGAAAGTAAACTTCCCTCATTTTCCCTGCCTTTTTCTCCTACCACCCCCTCGTGTTTTGGTAAACTTAGTCACCACATTCATAGTAGAGTCAACATTTGGAAGAAATCGCCAGACCAGGTTATTTACAGGTTTGGGAAAACATCCCAGACTTGCTATCAGACTTCATAAAAAGTGAACATGATGTTCTCTTTGCTTTCCAAATGGTGGGGTGTTTATTTCTCACATGTTCAGATAGGGCTCAATGCCTGATGAGCCAGTGACACCCTCAGGAGCCTCTGTACAAAAGCCTCATGCACGGATGAGCTTTGGCCAATAGCTGCTGTCTGTGGGCTCTCCTCAGCCCTGCCTGCTTTTTGTGGGATGTTCTCATCCAGAGGATCATCTTCTGTCTCTGGAGTTGGACATACCAGCTCATCAGCTGCATCTAGCTGTTGCCTATCTTTCTTGTAAATAAAGTTTTATTGGAACATAACCACGCCCCTTTATTTGCATGTTTTCCATGGCTGCATTCTGGCTGCAATGTCATGGGGATATGGTTGCAACAGAGACCTTATGGCTTATAAAACTTGAAAGACCTACTATGTGACACATGCTGAAAGGAGCTATGTTCAAATTGCTTTTTAAGATGTCCTTGAAACCTGTGTCCTGTCCCCTCCTGACACTGCCTTCTTTCTGCTAAGTCTATATCCCCTTCACTTTTACCTCACATTCTTCCCATGAACGACAGTCTTGCAGAGCTGTGCGCAGGGGCTGGATCTTATTCATCCATGGTTTGACCTTGGACTTCCATCTTGAAGGGAGCACGTCAGTGTTACAGTCACACACTAACATTACCTGTAAGTATTAAACAATTTTAGAACCAGAAAAGAACTAGCCCTTCACTGTTAAGCTCCCTCATTTAGGTGAGGATGCCAAGAGACTTCTGTGGTCACACAGCTGGGTAGTAGCTGTCAGGGTCTCCTCTGCATCTCTTGACCACCTTCCTGGTTCTTTCTACAACCCCGTATGACTGCCATACACCCACATGTGCCCAAATCAACCACATGCTGGGTAAGCTTTTGCTTAGTGGTGAAAGTTTTCTCTTTTCATTTCTATCTTACGTGACTTTATACCAGGTTGGACAGAGAGAAATTTCAGCTCAGAAGACAAAGCAAATGTCCTAGACACCCAGTGGTGTTTTGCATCTTTACTGTTTATCTGTTTACTGATGTCTGAGCAGTCAGTGCTCAGACATCAAACAGAATAAAATGTTCAGCTCCCCTTGTCAGTAATTATAATGCTAACCTTTTCTCTACCTAGTTTTAAAACAAGGAATTTTTTTTTTATCTCTAAGGTGATATTTCAGCAATGTAGAGAGCCTGTTAGCTAAATACACAACCTCTAGAATTAATAGTTCATGTTAATGTTCTTTATTCAGCTGACACTTTTGCTTAAGATATGCCCATTGTAAGCATTTTGATTTAAGTAACATGTAGTTGTCAAGTAATCCATTTCTGATTTCTGACTCTCATCAGAGTGGTCAATGTTAAATTGAATTTTAACTAATGTTTAAACTTAAATTTTGGTTTGAATTATAATGGCCTGGTAAAAAGCAATACCATGCCTTGTTTAGAATTAACCTCCAAATGTCAGCACGGTGTTGTTTGGGAAAGCATGTAGAGCACCATTCAAGGCGAGTGAAGGAGTAGGTTTGGGATTTACTGATTGACTTCTGGCAATTTTCTTCTCTAGCTTTAATTTCCTCATCTATGAAGTAGAAATAATGGGTACTAATCTCCAAAGGTTGTTGTGAGAAGAAAATTGGCAGAATGAGTGCTTGGCATAGGCTAAGCACTCCCAAGTAACAGCTGCCTTTAAACTGTGTGATTTATTTATGGTTTTCATCAAGTGATGAGCTCTCAAATATATGGGTTTACCCTTAATTGAGTGTGAAGGATTTTGCCTTTTTCTTGCTTGAAGTTGCTGTGTTCAGAAGTCATTGAGGGGCCTGGTCTGCTTCTCAGCAGGCCCCTGGGGAGGGGGGACGTTTGCCAGCTCTGCGGCACTGGAGGCAAGACCAGTGTGGTTCTTGGAGAGAGCTGGAAGAGAGGGGAAGACATCAGTGGGGATGTTTTGTCTGGGTGTATGCCACAAATATACAAGATGATTTGGGGGGCACACAGGGGCTGAGAAGGACAGAACAGTCCAGTGCTGCTGCCTTTTTGGAGAGTTTTCTATAAAAGTAAGTTTCTTTAACATGGGACTGACATCAAATGACGCTGGCACTGAAATTCCTTTCTGCAGCCGGGACAAATGTCTTTCCCACTTGGTTCTAAGTTAGAGTGGGACTCTGAAGACATTCTCACTCAGTGGCAGCTCCGCCATTCTTTTCTATTGTTACAAAATGTTATTTTTATAGACTCAAGTTTTCTTGAAGATTATAGCATTTTATCTGGGCTATAGATGTCATATTAAAAGTCAAGAGGGAGCCAGTTGTGTTACCTTTACTGGGTCCTAGAAACAAGGGATGCAGATGAAGGAATTGATCCGTTATCTTTTGGGCTCAGGCGAGGTCCTTGTCTAAATGACAGAAAAAGACACATCACTGCTGCTGATTAGTAGCACCTGTTGGCGTGTACCTCTGCCGAGCTCTTCAAATTGTTAAAACCCATCAGTGATGGGAGTTGTCTGAATTTTCTTTGACGATTCCAAGGCTGAGACTTAAGGGAGGGTATACTCTGTAAGCGTTAGCACTGGCTTTTCACTTTGTCCAGAACTGAAATTTAGACGAACCTGTAAGATGGGGCCCTGTGCCTTTCTCTTCCATGTGGAGCTACACCACCATGTATCCAGCTCTACTTTATTAGCAAATCGAGCACTTCCTTTCTTCTTAGAGTCCTACCTAGAAAAATCTCATATTTAGAGCTGCAGAAGATTAAGTCAGTCTTCATCACTGTCTCAGGCAGGATCCTTGCTAAAGTATGCTGAGCTGGAGTGAACACATTTTTTGATTCTCAGAAGATTAATAGTGCAGAACAATCTTGATTTAGTTCTGTGAATGACTGCCAGCTTAATCTCCTACAGAGAGTGAACCTAGTCTTGGTCTCAAGAAATGAACTAGCATTTGGCATGCACTCTGGATTCAACCATTGTCCTGTGAAGGCTGTAGTAGTTTTCCATGCAGAATTGCTGGGTTTTATTCCTAGGCCCGGTGGTATATGCATATGTACTGATTTTTGAACACCTGTGGGAAACCCCAGAGCCTATAAATTGCCATCCCTCAATTTGCCTCATTATGCAAAGGAGGATTTCCCTGGGAACGTGTAATTGGTGGGATCCTACATTCAATTTATTCTGTAGCCTGGGATTGGTTGGTTGTGTCTTTAGAGTGAAGGGAATGAGGTTAAAAAGTCATCACAATTTTAGGTGACGTTAAGAAATTCCACTCTGGATCCAGAATAATTTTCTGGTCACAATCTGGAAACAGTTTGTCTTTAATAAGCTCTCTATAGAGTTCACCTTTACCCTTACATGTTAGTTTCTCAGGCTGCACCACAGCCTTTCTATTTCTTGAGGTCCCATGGAGGATGGTGCCTTCTGCTATTCCTGGCACATGTGCACGGGGAAGGAATCCTTTTTCCTCATCACTCATCCATTCCTACTGGTTTCTGACCATTGGGGACTAGCCCTGTGTCCGGCTTCCACTCTGGAAGAGACACTCTTCCAGGGGCAGAGCAAGTGGGGCAGGTGGAGATGTTTCCAGCTGAGACCTTTGAGGACATGTGAGTGGAGGAACTTCCAATGTGCAGGCGCTCAGTAGACAGGAGAGACGGCCGTAACATCCAAGTGGGAGCTGGTTACATCGTTCTGGAATGTTGGGTGAGCTTTCCCAGGGGATCGCAAGTGCTTTACGATTGAAATTCCAGCTGGGATGATAACTTCAGAGGAAATCGCACTTAATGGAAGCTGGTGCTGAAGTCTTTCCTGAAACGATTATCCTTTACACTAAAAGGATTAGGCACCTTTTCACATGGTGAAGACTTTCTGAACCCAGTCACGTTAGGAGATTTCCCATGTGATGATGAACAACTGACAGGAACAAAAGTTTAAATGTCATGCCCATGTAGGAACCTGTGGAGGAGGGGTCCTGGAGGGCTTTGGGGCCCTGGCTTTGCTTGGAGTAGGAAGCTTGGTCTCTGCTAGTGTGCTGGCTCCGTGCCCCCCATCCCACTCAGCCTGGTACTTGGGCAGAGGTAGACACTGGAAACTAGCCTCATCTGCTCTGTTTTGTTCTTTGTTTTCTTTCAATCCAAGCCCTTAGAATTCTGAGAATTGTTATGGTTCTGTGGGCCAGAGCATTTCTCTGAGAAGTGGTTCTGTTCATGGATTCTGCTGTACTTCAGGTGACCTATGGTCCTCAAGCTACTTGGGTGGGTGTGTGTGGGTTTGGGGGTGCCCCCCTAGCCAAGTAGAGATGTCTGACGCCACTCCTCCAGACTGTGACCAAAACCTGTCTAAGAGGCCTCCCTCCTTTTCCATGGGCCCCTTGAAACCAGCCTCTTATGGTCATTTATAGCCACCAGGATCACTAGGTTCTGTGCGCTGGGGTCAAGCATTGGCCTGGTCACTCTTGGAGTTGTCAAAGCCGAGGCTGGGGTGGCCTCTGCCTGCTGCAGGTGCTCTGAGGGCTTAAGTATATGAGACACCTGTCGATCCCTGCTTTTTTCCTGTTGTTAGAAGGAGTAGAAGGGGGCGAGTTACCATTAAGATCAAACAGCAGCCTGGACAGCTGCCCAGCAAGCTGTTCTGGTTCAGGGCTTATGGCTCCCTGTGCTGTGTGGGGAGCCCCAGGGCAATAGGCTTTTTTGTTGTATTCATATGTTCTCATTTGACCTTCATTCACCTGTGTTCTGTCAAATGGCGTTGATGTAGGAATTTCTTCACAGTCTGAAGGGACAGTATATGCAAAAATCCACAGTATTCTATAGTTTTGAGGAATAACCCAATAGATTCCTTAATTTACTGTGTCCATCTCCATGCACAATCGCAGGTTGTGTGAACACTCTTTAAAGTAACTTTTACTCAAAACTCCAAGGTTGAAAGCCTTGTTCTCTTATTCAGAGCTGAATTTTTATTCCACCAAAACTATCGAAATGTGTACTAAATAATTAGAGAATGAAAATTCTGGCCTTTCTTCCTCATATGTACCTAGTTGAAAGTCGCAGATTTTAATAACTTGGAGGTGATTGTTTACAGGTGGAAGGATGGGTCTGTAGTATCCTGAGTGCATTTTCTTTTATGATTCTGGACTCAATTATACAAACTGGATGGAATTTTTTAAAGAGAGGAAGTTTTCTGCCAATCCAGTTGTTAGGAACGAGCCTTTCAGAGGAAGTTTGGGTAATGACAAAGTCTGACACAAGTTGCAAAAAGGTAAAAAAAAAAAAAAAAAAAATCTGGAAAGTATAGACAACTACAAAGTATAAAAATAATCTAACCACAGCTACTCAGACAGATATGATTTAATGCATCTCCTTTTTTCTATCTCTGTGTGTACATTATTTCCATCACGTGGTGACATATTGTTTGTTCACATAACATGGTGGCCATTTCCCATGTCACTAATTATACAGCCATTAAACAAATATGGAATAATTATATTTGGAGGCTACTTTCGGTAAACTCTGTTTTATTACTGAACATCTTAAGGCTGCATTTGTTATTGAATGTACAGTGGATATTTTTAGGCAGAAATGAAACCAAATGTAAATAAGGATTAGAGAGAAAAAGTCTGGGAAACTCTGACCAAGGTTTTCCTGCAGTCCAGCATCCGCTTTTTGCTTTAGTCACTATTTCTATTATTAGGTAAAATCAACTCAGCAAATTCCTTCTGGAACTTACACTCCCATCCTTAGACCGACAGAACGATTGAGCCTCATGCATGGTTTTGCTAAGGCCAGTGGTCCCTGGTGTTTGATTAGGGGTTAACTCGGGCTTAAAATGACTTTCTGGGAGGAAATGCTGCAGGGACCTGTTTGTCTTTGGTTCCTTGTTCCTGTGACACTGGTGGTCCCGTGCACCAGCCGGTTGATGGTTACAGCAGATGGGTCAACGCCTCACCAGCAGCAGCCTGGCTGCATGCCAAGACCCCATCAGGAAGTATAGTTTTGAAATCACTGCTACATGAGACCTGTCAAATCCCTGCTGAGGTTTTATAGGGGGGATAGTTGTTCCTCAAGGGCTGCTGTTCTTAATCACGTTAGGTCATAGATGCATTTGAGAATCTGACCAGCTGGTCACATACACTTGAAATCCTGCATTGATTTCACAGGGCTTGTGGTTGCTGAAAACCCAAGCTAATTCCCAAGTTGAAGACTTTCAGATACGCTAAACTGTGTCCCAGCCCAAGACCTCATCCCTCCGACCTGTGCTCCTGAGCACTGGCCATGTAGATTCCCCTCCTAGCAGCTAGGTATTGGCCCTTCTTGAGTGGGCTCAACCCTTCCTCTTCAGCGGGGTTCCTCTCAGGACAATCCAGTTCTGCTCCTGTGCCTAGGTTCATATCTGGCCCATGGGAAAACTCTCTTCATTGGTCCCAACAAATTCTGAGAGTGACTGTTCATCTTGGTAGCCTTTCACTTTTCTTTGTGATTCCAGGACTAGTGTGCTATACCCCACAAACTCCAGTGGACACTGCAACTTCAAGCTGTTCCCTGGAACCTAACTTGGTTGGAGGGAAAGGTGGGGGGTGCACCCCATTAACCTCCAGCAAAGAAATTCTCTTTACTTCTTTTAAACTGTCTTAAGATACCCTTAAGACAGATGATGGGCAAAGCTTGGCTGAACTGGTTTCAAAATGACTTGGTATATCTTATATAAGAAGATTATAGCTTCCTTGGGATATAGGAGGAGGTCCTTGCTACTGATTATCTTATCCTGGTTTCTGATGCTTTAGGAAAACCTGACACAGAATCTCATTTTATGATTTTATAATAACATACATTTTTCTTCTCTTGGCTGAGAGTAGAGATTTCTTCAATGGGATGGGATACAGGAGGGCATGGTGGCTTTTAACTGGGAGGAAGTGGTGCAGACATGCTGTGGGCTTCTGCAGGAGTGATTCTGAAAGGAAACAGGAGTTGGAAACCTTGCTTTTTTTCTCCTTGAGAAGCAGGAGGGACTTGTCCAACATCTCTGGGATACATCCAGTGTGACACTAATTCATTCAGTAGAAAGTATCAAACGTCCAGGTAACGTCCTGGTTTGCAGAAGCCATAAGCAAATTTGTGGTATTCTTAGGATCTATAAACCAACACATGAGCTAAATTGGGAGTCAATGTAGCGTTTTATATGTTGGGTCTAACTTTTCATTATTTATGTCTAATAGAAAAAGCAGAAAGTTGAAAACAAATTTGAGATTTTTTTTTTATTATTTTTCACTGATTTCTTGTAGGAAACAAAAAAATTTCTTTGGGCTTTACTTTGCTTGTTAAATAATACTTTTATTTAGAAATTGGCAAGGTTTGGGGGAAGGTGTTGTGAATAGAGAATCTGTCCCCTTCTTCCCCAAAGCTGTGAGTTAGTGACAATATGGAGGGAGGAGAAGGCATTAAGGAGGCTTCTGGACAGTGAAACATTTCCCCACATTGTACCAATTAGAGATACATTTGTATTTAGCAAGTTCTGTTAAGTGGCAGATAGTCTGTGAAAGGATTAACTACTGGTGCATTCAACCAGATAATCAAGTTGTTCTTCTCCCACAGGTGGTTGTTCTAAGACAATGATAATTGTGAATGGGAACGTTGTGATTTGGGAGCATGCGGCCTACCCTGAGGACAAGTGAAAGGGGCTGAGGCTCAAGCCTGTAATCCTAACACTCTGGGAGGCCTAGGCAGGTGCATTGCCTGAGCTCACAGGCTGGAGAGGAGCCTGAGCCAGAGCAAGACCCCATCTCTAAAGAATAGCTGGGTGTTGTGGCGGGCACGTAGTCCCAGCTACTTGGGAGCCTGGGGAAAGAGAATCACTTGAGCCCAACTTGGAGGTTGCTGTGCGCTATAACAGCACATCACTCTACAGGGGGAAGAGGAGGGCGACAAAGTAAGACTCTGTCTCAAAAAAAAAAAAGAAAAAAAGAAAAAGAAAAGTGGGGGGGAGGCTGACTAGGATGGGGGCTGCCAGTTCTGTATTCCTTAGCTATATAAAGCACACCTCCCAGCCTCCAACTAGTAGACACACATCAGAGAGATGCTCCAGGCCAGTGTCACTGTGTTCTGTAGACCACTTATCCTATGGGGTGCTCCAGAAGAGGGAAGAGGAAGAGTCTATGTGGCCAAATACCTCTGGGAAGCCCTGCTTATGTCTTGGGCTTGGGCTTTCACAGCAGACATTTGCATATTAAAGGTTCCAGGCAAAATTATCCTTTAGAAAGTTTAGCTGAATTAAAGAAATGTTTTGTTAAATTACTTGATCCAAGAACACCTTCCACCCCAAGGACTTATGCCTTTGGAGTATCTCTCTTTAGAGATTCTAAACTCCTTCCCAGATCCTCAAAAAAAACTTTTCCAGGGGCGGCGCTTATGGCTCAAAGGAGTAGGGCACCGGCCCCATATGCCAGAAGTGGCAGCTTCAAACCCAGCCCCAGCCAAAAACTGCAAAAAAATAAAACAAAACAAAAAACTATTCCAACTTCAGCTAAATTGCCCTCAAACTAATAGAACATTTGCTCCAAAAGCCTCATTGGTAGCTTATTTTCTTTTACATGAGGGTGGGTTTGGAAATGAAAGAGTCAGATGTTTAAGTTAAAGTCTGATTTTTTAAAATCCACAGGATGAATAATACTAGGTTGGGATAAATAACACATTCATTTGAGGAGTGTATTCGTGTCTAATAGCAAAGAGGACATCTGAGAGGAGGCAGAAAAGGCAGCAATTGGTGGGACGTTACCACAGTTACCCTCTGTTCATAAATTAATTTTTAAAACCACCATTTTATCTTTTATCATTTTATCTATATTTTATCTTCAGTGCCATCCTCCATCTTTGACATGCTTTTGTCCTCCAACATTGTTTTTTTTTTTTGTTTGTTCGTTTGTTTAAATTAAATCATAGCTGTGTACATCAATGCAGTCATGGGGTACAATGTGTGGGTTTTATACACAATTTGAAATATTTTCATCAAACTGGTTAACATAGCCTTCACAGTATTTTCTTTGATATTGTGTTTAGACATTTATATTCTATACCTAGCAAATTTCACATGTACCCTTGTAAGATGCCCTGTAGATGTGATCCCACCAATTACCCTCCCTCCATCCATCCTCCACCTTCCCTCTGCCCTTTCCCCTTCTTCTTGGTCTATAATTGGGTTCTAGCTTTCATAAGAAAGCTATAAATTGGTTTCATAGTATTTTTTACATGTCACTGACCCCCTTTCCCCACAGCTTGGTATCCACAACATGGGGGCTATGAACTTTCTTACAAGTGTTTCCTGGTGTACATGTGTAAATCCTTTCTAGAGGATTCCACTCTAAGGAGTGGAACTACAAAGTGGAAGGGAAGACCCTCTATTTTGCTAGAGAACTGTTTTCTTCCATGTGGGTGTCAGTTTTTGCTCTTTCCAGCAATAAATGAGGACTTCCATTACTTCACACCTTGTAGACAATGGACAGCCTGACAGGTTGTCGTCATGTGAGTTAAATTGGTATCTCTTAATATGGTGGTTTTAATTTGCATTTCTCTTGTTCCTAATGAGATACAACATCTGAGTATTGGACCCTTGTCTGTCTTTTACAGTGAAATGGCTTTTACCCATTTGCCCATAAGATTGTTTTTCTTACTGATGGCTTCAGGATGGATTTTAATACTAATACTTTGTTAGCTTATGTGGTGCAGAAACTTGTTTAAGGCATTTTGTGATGAGATATTTGTAATTTTAATGTAATTGAGTTTTAGCCTCTTCCCTTAATGATTTATACTTCTCATTTTATTATCTACCTAAATTGTCCCCTAAAATTTTATAGTCTTGCCTTCTCTAATCCACATAGAATTAATTTCTTTTTTAAAATGTATAGTGTGATATAGGAATCCACATTCTTCTTATGGAAAACTAATGTCCAAGCCTTACTAATTTAATACTTTATGTGTCCTTCTGTGCCATCTCTCAATCTTATGTGCATGTTATCTGTTTTTAGACTTTTGGTTTTTGTTCCATTCACCTACTTGTCTGTCTCTGTGCCAGTATTAAACTGCTTTGATTACTAGATGTTTATGGATCTTGACACCTTGTTTTACAGGCGTATTTTGGCTATTTTTGGCCATTTGTGCTTTAAAACCTTAGAATCAGTTTGTCATTTTCACCAAGAAAGTCGCACTGAAAGTAATCAACTCTAAAGATTAAAGTGAAAGCAGTTATTCCCCAATTAAAGATTTTTTATATCCATGAACAGAGTAAATTTATCTCCTCTTTAAGGAATTGTTTAACATTATGAAATGTTAATTTTTTTTCTTTGAAAAGCTTCTAGGTCTCTTGCTAAGCCTTTAAAAACCTCATCTTTATACTGTTAAAAATAGAATCCTTTTTGCATTTTCTATTTCTTGGATATATTTGTAAATGGATTTAAAATTTATGTTCAGGGAGGTTGGGGTGGAGGGAGGGTATGTGGTGGGGCCACACCTATGGTGCATCTTAGAAGGGTACAGGTGAAACTTACTAAATGCAGAAAACAAATGTCTTCTTATAATAACTAAGAAAATGCCATGAAGGGTATGTTAAACAGTTTGATGAAAACATTTCAGATTGTATATGAAACCAGCACAT
>CAUYON010210031.1:0-56641 GCA_963573935.1 Arctocebus calabarensis | reverse complement strand
AGAAATAAAAACAAAGCAGGAGGAATCATGCTACCAGACCTGAGATTGTACTATAAATCAATAGTGATCAAAACAGCATGGTACTGGCACAAAAACAGAAAGGTAGATGTTTGGAACAGAATAGAGAATCAAGAGATGAACCCAGCTACTTACCGTTATTTGATCTTTGACAAGCCAATTAAAAACATTCAGTGGGGAAAAGACTCCCTATTTAACAAATGGTACTGGGTGAACTGGCTGGCGACCTGTAGAAGACTGAAACTGGACCCATACCTTTCACCATTAACCATTAAACTCTCACTGGATCAAAGATTTAAACTGAAGACATGAAACTATAAAAATACTAGAAGAAAGT
Source organism: Arctocebus calabarensis (assembly GCA_963573935.1). Lineage (NCBI taxonomy): Eukaryota > Metazoa > Chordata > Mammalia > Primates > Lorisidae > Arctocebus > Arctocebus calabarensis. The sequence continues at coordinate 56,286 of CAUYON010210031.1, read as the reverse complement.
GCAGGGAAAACACTTGAAGAAATCGGCCTGGGGGAATGTTTTATGAGGAGGACCCCCCCCCCCCAGGCAATTGAAGCAACACCAAAAATACACTACTGGGACCTGATCAAACTGACAAGCTTCTGTACAGCCAAGAACACAGTAAGTAAAGCAAGCAGACAGCTCTCAGAATGGGAGAAGATATTTGTAGGTTATGTCTCCAACAAAGGTTTAGTATCCAGAATTCACAAAGAACTCAAACGTAATAGCAAGAAAAGAACAAGTGATCCCATCTCAGGGTGGGCAAGGGACTTGAAGAGAAACTTCTCTGAAGAAGACAGACACATGAAAAAATGCTCATCGTCCTTAATCATCAGAGAAATGCAAATCAAAACTACTTTGAGAAATTATCTAACTCTAGTAAGATTAGCCCACATCACAAAATCCCAAACCAGAGATGTTGGCGTGAATGTGAGAAAAGGGAACACTTCTACACTGCTGGTGGGAATGCAAACTAATATGTTCCTTTTGGAAAGATGTTTGGAGAACACTTAGGGACCTAAAAATAGATCTATCATTCGCTCCTACAATTCCTTTACTAGGTATATATCCAGAAGACCAAAAATCACATTATAACAAAGATATTTATACCAGAATGTTTACTGTAGTCCATTTCATAATTGCTAAGAAGCCCAAGAACCCATCAATCCATGAATGGATGAATAAATTGTGGTACATGTTCACTAGGGAGTATTCTGCAGCCTTAAAGGAAGATGGGGTCTTTACCTCTTTCATGTTTATATGGATGGAGCTGGAACATATTCTTCTTATCAAAGTATCTCAAGAATGGAAGAAAAAGTATCCAACGTACTCAATCCTACTATGAAACCAACTTATAGCTTTCATATGAAAGCTATAACCCACTTATAGCCCAAGAATGGGGAAAAGGGAGAGGAAGGGGGGAGGATGGGTGGAAGGAGGTTAATTGGTGGGACCAAATTTACGGTGCATCTTACAAGGGTACATGTGAAATTTACTAAATGTAGAATATAAATGTCTTAACACAGTAAGAAAATGCCGTGAATTTGTATATAAAACCAGCACATTGTACCCCAAGATTGCATTAATGTACACAGTTATGATTTAATTTAAAAAAATACTGAAAGAGAGCTGGGGATCAGATCACCAACCCTTCCTTGCTTCTTTCATAGTGCTTGGTAAGGTTAATAAATTAAGCTCTGTGACTGGTGACAGATTATCCCTGACTACTTGTGACCAGAGGATAGCTTGCGGCTAGTAGTGGATCTCTGGAAGAAGCTGCGGAGACTGTGGATAGCAAATGTGTGAGATCTGCGGAGGGCTCTGGGGCAGACTGCTAAGCCAAGAACCGCCTTTGGGCTCTGGTCCTAGTCCTGACTCAAGAACTAACTTGAGGGTGACCTTGGCCAGTCCCTTCTCCTGTGTGTCCATTTCCTCCCCCACAGAAAGGCTGAATTTCTCCTCTAGCGTTGTCGATATTATTATGGGTACAGCAACTAGGTGACACCCTGCCCCCAACACACACTCCCCTGGCCCAGGTGGGTGGTGGCTGCTGCCTCTCAGGGTTTCAGTTCCTGCAGCATCACCAGAACTCACTTCCCATCTCAGGCCCAGGGTCTATCCACTCCAGACAGGCCCTGCCGAGGGCCTGGGAGATGCCCGAGTCCAGCCCTGGAATTCCACAGAGGCCTCATCTCCTGCAGCGCAGCACCCAGCTGTCCTCAGAATGGATTCCAATAAAGCTCATTTTCTGCCACCAAGTTTATAGCACAACCCCACCTACTGGTCTTAAACATTAACAAGGCTGTGTTGTGGCCAGAAGAAAGACGGATGTGGGAGAGGGGAGCCAAGCAGTGAGGGGCCTTCCAAGGCCCGGTGCTCACCCTGCCCCTCTGCTGTGTTCTTCCTGCTTCTCCAAAGTGGCTCAGGTGAACGGGGGGATGGGCTTGGGGTTGTGGACACAACTTATAGGAGAAACTCAAGGGCAGAGAACGGCACCAGGAAGGGCTGGCAAACAGGGCTAGGGAGCATGAAGGGGGACTTATGTATTTGAGATCAGATATTCACGGTGACACGGGACACTGCATTCGCATCCCGCGGGACCATGTCATGACATGTCACCTAAGACAGGTAGATATTGCAAGTGCCATTCAAGGGGCGCAGCATAGGCCTGCTCTCGCCTCCTGGTCTCTCTCTCTCTGTCCGTCTCTCCCTTACCCGTTTTCTGCCCCACATCCCAGAGCTCCCTTTCCAATTGATGCTAAAGGAGTCAGTCCCTCAATGTGGAGGTACCCTCTCACCCATTCATTTCTTCTGATCATCTACTATGTGTCAAGCACTGAAGAGTCAGGCAAAAACATAGAAGACATGGCTCCTGCCCTACATGCAAGGAGGCTTGCACAGCTAACCATGCCTCTTCACACACATATACCACAGCCTGTGAGGAGTGCTAGGGAAGTAGTGTGAAGTGCCAACATCGCCCCAAAGAGTTCAGTGTATCTCTTGGGGTATAGAGGCTGCTGGTGAAAACTAGGGGCTAATCTAGGGAGGCTCCATAGAGGAGGTGATATTTGAACTGAGCTTTGAAGGCTAGGTAAAGATTTCTGAAGGCAGCACATTCCAGATGGAAGGGTTGGTATAAAAGCAGAAAGATGGGGGAGTGGGAAGAGTGAGCTCTCATAGGGTACATGAAAGATGGTGAGAGGGCAGTATCGGGGAAGTGAAAATGTGGATCAAGACAAGATCATAAAGGGTCTTGTATGTCAGGGCAAAGAGTGTACCCTTGAGCCTATAGACAGTAGGGAGGCCTTGAGTGTTACCGACTCACATAATCAGCTCTCTAACAGAATTATCACCGCTTTGCCCCCCTTAACTCCTATTTAAACTACAAATGCAACCAAAAGTCACCACAAAGATACAAAAAACAATGGCTTTCACAGATGTTTTTCTGTTAGAACCAGAAGGGTGTGTGTGTGGGGGGTCCAGACACACTACTTTGCTTCCCTACGGGCTGACCTGGGCCCTGAGAGCTAGAGGGGCTCCATTCCCACTTAGTCTGCCCAGCAGGCCTGGCAGAAAGTGAGACAGAGAGGTGGGCCAGAGGCCACAGTGCCTGTGGAAGACGAGGAATATGAGGGAGACAGCCCAAGGTCACCCTGCCCGATGGCGCCAGAGTGAAACACAACTCAGGCTACTTGGCTCCCAGTCTGGCTGTGTGGTCAGAACACTGCAGCTTTGGCTTGCCAGGCGCAGAAAACTGCAACTGTCCCTCCATTCCCCAGAATCCTGGAAAAGCCCAGAAACCTCAACCAAGAGTTGTACACTTCCCTAATAGAGGGAAGGGTTGGCTAGATGGGCATCAGGCAGCCCTGGAGAAGGGAGACCCAGGGAAGATGGGTTCTTTTTTGGTAGGGGTTTCTGTTATTCTGGCCTGATCTATCTGCATGATCCCTAAGCTCTAAGCAGCTACGGAGGAAGAGGAGACTGAGGCATCGGTTATGGAAGAGACTTTAGGACTCAGGAAGGGAACCTGGAAAAGCAATCTGACAGGCAAGGGAATGCCTGCCCGGTGGGGGACCCAGCCCCCTTTCTGAAATATCTTTCTGATCACACAGCCAAGCCCTGGGCCCTTGTATGTGCTGGCAATGTGCTAAGCACTGGCTGTGCCAGAGACAGGAGAATAAGCCACGGCTCTGCCTCCACCTATCCACGACTCCAGGGCACAGAGAGGGCACTGGAGCTTAAGGAAAACGGAGGCCAAGGGCTGACACTCCAAGGAAAGCACAGCCAGGGCACTGAGGCCTGCCCGTATGTAACTGGGTCTTAGGAACAAGCAGGATTCTGGCAGGCCAGGAAGGGGAAAGGATCTTTAACAGCAGACCCAGGGATGAAGAAGGTGGACAGGGAGGACCTAACAACAGCATTTGAGCTACCCAGAGGAAGGGCCATCCTGGGCCTGAGAAAGCGAACTCTCACAGCAAGATCCAAGAGGAGAACCATGCCTAGAGCCAGGCCTGGGCTTCCTGGCTTCCTCCTACTGGTCATGGAAACTCCCTGGTTTGCCAGGGCTAGGTCAAGTGCAGCCCACGCAGCCCCAGTGCAGACAGGCAGCCCAGCTCCCCACCCCTCCCCGTGCTCAGTCTTGAGATTTCTGGTTCCTGGTTGCACTCCCACTTCCCTCACCTTACCTTCGCCTCCCTGCTGGCAAGTTGCCCTGCCGATTTCTCCCATAAAGAACGAGGTTAGCTGTCTGTGGTGAACTGAACGCAACACAAGCCCCCTGGAGTCACCTGCAGCCAGCCGGAACCAATCTAACCATATACCTGTCTTCTTCACCCTCCTAGCCCCAGGACTCTCTGAGCCCATTCCATTTTTTTTACTCTTTCAACCTTGAGAATGTGCCTTGGTGAGAGAGGCCGCTGGTTAGAGACCTTGGCCACGCTCACAGTGTGCGGACTTGGACAGGCTCTCAGAGACGGGAAAGATCTGGGCAAAAGCTAAGCATGGCACATTGATGGCCCTCCACAAACGCGCAGAGCGGAGAGCGGAGAGCGCACTGCTCCTTCCATCTGAGGCTCTCTCCATCCTGAGGCTCACTCCTCAGCGTGGAGCATCGAAGCACCCCACCCTTCTCCTTGCCGGTTGGAGAAATGTCCCCAGGCCTTGCTGGCTTCATGTTGGGAGGGGGCAGAGGACAGAGCTTCTCAATTCTTCTCCCGAAGCTACCTCTTTTCCCGCTTGGTCAGTGCCCTTCGCCTCCTGGAGTGTCTCCAGCTTGCGGAAGGCCGGCTGCAGCCTCCTTTCCTCTGGTCTGAGTTCCCACACCGGAGGACTATTCAGAGACCCGCTGTCCCCCACCTGTATCCCCGCTGTCCCATCGCCAAAGCGCGCCAACCCCGGGCCCCTCCCTCTTCCACCCCCTTTGCCGCGGAGCCCCGGGCGAGCTCAGGGAGCGGACGCAACAGATTGCAGAATGCGAGAGCGCGGAGCCCGCTCCCTCCGCGCGCCGCCCGCGGTCCTGGCCGGAGCCGGTGTCCAGACCCCCGCCCTCCGGGCTCCACTAAGCCGGCCATTTAGATGCAGCTCACAAGACCGCCGGCGGACGAGCACAGCGGCTCCCCCGGCCCCTGTCAGTCCACTTCCCTTCTCGAGGACCGCGGCAGGAAGCTTGGCAGCAGGCGGCGCGGCCCCGCACCGGCCTGCGCGTCAGGGGCGGGGAAAGACGCGATCCCCGCGGATGCCAGCAGCCCCCAGTTCCGCTGGCTGCAGGGGAGAGACCGGGGGTGGAGGGCGGGAAGAGATCTAGCGGATCCCTTGGATCCCTATAGATTTCCGTGGGCGGGCACGCCCCCAGACTCTTTTCCTGGGCCGGGCTGGGTCCCCTCGGCGGGCTCCCACAGCAACGGCTCCCGTTGGAGGGCTTAGGGACTGGAGATAACTCGAGCAGCAACCCGAGAAGCCAGGCTGGGAGCGGCGGCTGCAAGTCGGTGGAGGAGGGGTGGGCGTGAGGGTGCTCCTTTCCCGGTCCTCCCCCTACCCCTTCAGTGGCGCCCGCCGCATCTTCACCCGAGTCCGCGCCGCGACACTTACCGTGGGCGAGCAGCGCCGAGAGGCAGAGCAGGGCGGCGCCGCCGCGGCCCGACATCCCAGGGGCCATGGCCGAGGCACGGACGGGAGGGGTCCGAGAGGGCAGCTGTCCACGATGACTTGGCCTCAGGCTGGGCTTGGTCACAGCCAACTCAGAGCGGCCGTGGCGCCTGGTTGTCTCTGCTGAGGCTTCGGGGGCCTGGGAGTGCAATTCGGGGATACTTTACGGGGAGGGGGCGTCCCAGGCGCCACCGGCTACACCCTTGGAGCCGGTGGGGGCGCAGCTCAAGGCGGGAGGAGCCTTCACCTCCCCCGGCTGGTGCCCCCTGCAGGATCTGAGAGGCGAGGGGGGAGCAGCACGTGCGGTTCGGACCGGGTGGCCACAGGCGTCCCGGGGGCTGCCTAGAGTCGAGTGCCGAATCCTCCGGCCCCACGGCCCAGCTCGAATCCGAACTCGCTTGGGTTGCAGATTTCCAACGCAAGCCCCAATTTCCTTAGTTTCGGTAGTAACCCCACATGGATAGGCGCCGCTGTCTTCCTCCAAGCGCCCTGCAGCAGCCCAGCATAAAAATCCCCAGGTTAGGTGCAAATGAATGATTTCTTTCGCAAAGAAAGAGAAAATCCAGGCAACTTTAATCCATCTGGAGAAGGAAAAGTTTTCGCGCAGTGCTGAGACCGGTGACACGGGTCGCCACCACCCTAGGCGACGCCCAGACCGAATGCCCAAGGCAGGCGGCCAGATATTTGTCCCCTCGCAGGGCTGGCTCCTTGGCTCCAGCCCGCTTTCTCTGGTCTCGCCCAGGAGGGCCTGGGCTCAACACAGGCCGGCTCAGGGCCGCCTGCCCGGGCAGAAGCTCGGAGGCTGGGGCGAGGCAGGCGGGGCCAGAACGGGCTGCCCTATGGAGATTGGGCTTGAAGAAGCGAGGGAGCGGGAAAGCCAGCTAATGCACCCTGACCCGAGCCCTTCCAGCCCCGGGCTTCGACTCCAGCCTCCCAAGCATAAACGTCGTAGGATGGAGAGGGGCTCCACCAGCCCGCTGCGGCTCCGCGCCCTCCCCCGCCAAGTCCCCTCTCAGGTCTCGCTGTCTCAGCAGAGGGGCAAGCTGCCCCGCCTAGCTCTTCGCCTTCCCTTGGGGGGGACCTGCACAAACCTTGAACTTTTCCGGGGTTCACAGTCTCCGACGCCTCCTTCTCCCTGCCGCCCCCGCCCTGCCCCCAGACGCCCGCTCGCCCGCTGTCTCGGTGCAGCGGGGCATCTGCTCTCGCTCTTTCCGAGTCAGTTTGGGCGAGAGAATCGCCGCGCCAGTCCGGGCTGCGGGCGGCGAGACGCGGGCACGGCGCCAGGGGCCAGGGCACACGGCACCCGCGTAGCCCTTGGCCAGGGAGGCAGCTGGTGCCTATGGGGCCGAGAGGAGAGGAGGCGCCGGCAGGAGGGCCGGCTCCCCATGGACGTGTGTGGGGGGGAGAAGAAGAATCAAGGAGCAAAAAGGAAGAGGAGGTGGGGGGAGCCACAGTTGCACGAAGCAGCCGCGCCGCCGCCGCCGCCGCCTTCTCGGCGCTCGCGCCGGCTGCTCCGCGGTAAATGACTCGAGAGAGACACACACACTCGCGCTCGCCCGCCCTCCTCCCCCGTCCGGGATTCAGCGCCCACCCGGGCAGTAGCGGGCGCAGAGCTCCGCGCGCTCACTCCCCTGCTCTCCCCTCCCCTCCTCTCCCAGGTTCCTCGTGGTCACGTGGCCCCGGAGCGCGCGGCCCACGGCTCGCGCGCCACGGAGACTCCCCCCATCCCCAGCTCCCCCTCCTCCGTCCACGTGTCCATTCCGCATTCCCAGCCTGGGGGCGCGCGCGGCTCCTTAATGAGACTAGAGCAAGGGCCGACCTCTCGATTCAGCTCGCCCCTGTTTTTTTTTTATTCCCTCCAGCTCCCCTACAACACAGGCTAGAGCGGGGACCCGAATGGGGCCGGCCGGCTGCGCTGGCTGCGTTTCTCCAGGGTAGACGCCACCGCAGTCACCGATGTCCCTTTTCAAAGGATGCACGCTTCCCAGAGAGCTGCGCCGGAGGTGTTTCGCAGCCGCTCTGCCAGAGGTGCGTGTAGGGGGCATCCTACCCCTACCCACGGAGAGTGTGCGTAGGGCTTTGGGGGCGTCGGGGTGGGCATCATTCTAACTGACTCGCCCAGCTCCTCTCGGACCCGTACGGGTACTCTTGGGCTCAGCTTGGTGCAGGATGGGTCCAGAGCGTAGGTGGGGGAAACCTACTCCGCTGCGGGCGAAGGGAGGCAGAGAGGAGGGGACATGCCTTCCTACTACAGGTTGTTTTGTAAGCCTCTAAAGGGGCGGGGTGGTGGTGGTGGAGGCGGGGAATGCCCCTTGGATACTCGCCCCTTGCATGCTCACCCACGCACCAGCGGAGAGGGGGAGTGGTGGCAAGGGTGGCCATTCCTTCCCACTGTCAGGCCCCTTCTATTAGAGTGCAACCTAGATCAGAGTGGACAAGTCAACTCTCAACCATCAACCAGGCATCGAATCAATGGCAATTATTTTATAACATCTCTGGGTATCATGCTTCAACCTCCAGAGGCAGGATCTCAATCCCATCCTATTCTGGAGGCACACAGCCATATGGCAGTGGAAGTGGATCTTGAAGGTCTCCCCTCCATCCCGTGCATCCAACCAGAATGGGGTGAGATAGGTCAGAGCAAGGCCGTTGGGGTGCTCAAGTCCTGCTGCCATCTGTCTGACTAGATTCTAGCCTTCCTGACTCTGCGAGTTTCCTTTTCATCCAGGAAAGTGACATTTTGATTTTTGGAAAATGGTCTTGAACTGTTCCTGGAAGCCTTCCTCCTCTCTGCTGGCTGTGGCTGCTTGGTACTGAGGCCCTTCCCTCACCCCACATCTGTCTGGAGGTGGGAGGTGCAGCATGACCAGAGCTAGCCCTCCTGAGAGGCCCTGAGGCTGCAAGGTGCTGGAGTCATCAAAGAAGATAATTCTCATTAGGTCCCTAATGCCTAATGGCAATTAAAGTCACCCAAGGGCTTATTAACCATCCCTTGGAGAGGTAAGCTACCAATCAGGCTCTGTTTAGGGGAGAAAGGGAGAAGCACCTCCCCAGGGCTTCAGGGAGGGGAGGAAGCAGGGAGGGCCTTCCACCCCTGCCCCGTTCCCATTAGAAGGGACACAGTCTTAAGGATGGCCAGAGGGAAGAGATAAGATACTTTGTGAGCCTAGAACACATCTTCCCCCAGGATGTGGACCACACTTCTCCACAATGTTCCCAGTTGGCAATGGAGGTTCAGCAATTTTGGCCCTCTCTCTCAGTTGTGGGAAGGCAGGGACTCAGACACTGGTTCTGCTCTCTGCCCCTCTTAGGTGGTAAGAAAACGGGACTCCCTTTGCTGGCTCAGTTTCTCCTCCCTTCTGTCTCTGTTCCTCTCTTTCACAGTAGTACGATTATCTGCAACATCACAGGCCCTGTAGGACCTAACTGAACAAAACAGAACACCAGCCCTTGTCCTTGTGGAACTTGGATTCCAGAAGGGAAGGGCAGATACTAAGCTTACAATAGATAGGGTTGCAATGTTACGTGCCATCACATATTTTTGCTGATCTTATTGAAAAGACTGAGGCCCATGATCTGGAAGGGTAGGGGCAGCCTACTCTCTTTAGAGAATACAATGTTCTTCCTGTACCTCCGGGGTGAGCTGGGAGCCTGTTGACAGGTCAGCATGTCTGATCATCCTCTGGCCCCCATATGCCAGACCCCCTCCGTGCCCAAGGGTGGCCCACCTAGAGAATAAAATGTCCACGTAACTCCAACTTCAGTGCTCCATAGGCCTGTTAATGTTGGCAGTGCAAATTCTAGGACTCAAGGAAAAAGAAGTTGACATGAGGTTGACATAGCCAGTTGCTCCAGCTAGTCCAATCCTGTATGTTGTTTTCCTGAAAAGGGGTTCATACTTTCCCTTTGCCTTTCCTACCACACCAACAGACATCTCTTGGCCTTACCTGTGAGTCCCAGTCGTAGATTCTCAGCTGACAATGTTACTGGAACCTGGGTAAGGGAGGTCAGAAGAGCAACCAGGCGGAGTCCAGGCTGGAGAGGGGATCTGGCATGTATTCTGTCTCAAACGAGCATCTTACCAACTTAGGATGGTGGTGTCACTGTTTTGCTTTTCCTATTCTGTTTGTAGCCAAGTGTCTTTCTGGACAGAAGATTGCCACTGGCAAGGAGTAATCGTAGTCGCCAGCTCGTGGGTGATGCCTGGGACAGCCCTAACCTCCTGCCAAGAAGCTAGGTAGCAAGTAGGGCTCTGTCTCAGGCCCCAGTGCCCTGCATGCATGCCTGTCAAGGACCCATACAGAAATTGGCACCCACTTCCTCCTCTGCTTGACCAGCTGCCAAGGTGGACCAGGGGACACTTGTCCTTCAGCATACCCATTTTCCAGGATGCCTGCCAACAAGAGGAGATGGGACTGGCCAATGTGGGGTACTACGAAGAGGAGATATTTTGGGAGCAGGATCCTAGTCTGCCTCCGCTGGAGCAGGGCTCAGAGATTTCCTAAGCTAGCCATCTCATTTCATAGCTGTAAAAACAGGCTTGTTAATTCAGTCATTTTATTAAAAATACTTTGAATTTTTTATTGAGCTCTAATTATGTGTGAAGCATTGTGCTGGGTACTAGAATGCAGAGGTTGAACAAGACAGATAAGACCTAAATGGCAGAAGTTCAAGAGCTTCCACAAACCCATACTGAGAACCTAGTAATACCATTAGTAATTGCTGACATAATGACTGAGTGCTTTTCATGTGCCGGTCACTGTGCTGGGCATTTTGCGTGCATTATCTGAGTCCTCACTACAATGCTTTTATGAAGATACTGTTATTACTGTCTTTTTCTAGGTGAGAAAACCAAGGCTCAGAGAAGATAAGTTTCTTGCCTGGGGTCACACAGCCACAACTCAAAGCCAGGGTTGTATGATTCCAAAGCTTAGGCATGTAACCCACTTAACCACTTTTACTGTGGTATATAAGGGCCCGGGACTACACAGATGACAGAGCTGCCAGCTCTGGCTGGACATGCTTATGAGCAGTGAGGCTCTGGACATAAGAGGCCATTCAACACAGGGAGGCAGTGCTGTGAAGAAGCCCAGGACAGGGTCTCTGAGAGCCCAGGCCCCTTTGAACAGAGGATAGTACTCTCTCTGCTGTATTGCATTGAGTGTCTCAGCCTTCCTCTCCCCTTCCCCAGCATCCATACCCCCACCTATGTGCTGGCAGGTGTATACCTTGTTTAATACACAGTTATGCATAATCCTGGCTGTTATAACCATCACCTGGCCTCCACCCTGCAATTTGACCACTTTGCTTCCCCCTGCAGGCTGAGCTCCCGGTTCAGATTCTAGGGCCAATAGTGACACACAGCTCAGAGGACTACCAGCAGCTAAGGAAGGGCAGTGTGGCACAAGCCAGCACATGGTTTTTGAAAGCAGAAATCGTGGTCTCAATCCCATAATTCAAAGCAACTATACTAGTTTGCTTGGGCTGCAGTAACAAAATACTGCAGACTAGGAAGCTTAAAAAACAGAAATTTATTTCTCATAGTTCTGGAGGCTGAAAGCCCAAGATCAAGGCACTGGCAGAGTGGTTTCCCCTGAGGCCTCTTTTCTTGGCTGCATATGCCCTCTTGCTGTGTTTTCTCTGCTCATTTCTCTGTGCTCACAAATCCCTGGTGTCTCTCCTCTTCTTATAAGGACACCCGTCGTATTTGGATCAGGGCTTCATGATAATGGGTATATTTCAATTTAGTCACTTCTTTTAAGACCTTCTCTCCAAGTAAGGTTGCATTTGGAGTTACTTGGGGTTGAGGCTTCAGTCTATGAATAGTCAAGGGACACAATTTAGCTCATGACAGAGATCATACAATTTATCATCCAAACTGGGATATATATATATATATTCAGTTTTGGCTGGGGCTGGACTTGAACTCGCCACCCCCGTATAGGGGGCCAGCGCCCTACTCCTTGAGCCACAGGTGCTGCCTGAAACTGAGATATTTTTGATAGTAAAAAAGGATGCTGTTAGTAACTACCTTGGAACCGCAGTCTCAAGTGGACTGACCATTCAGGACAAACAGGAGCATATGGCCACCCTAACATCCTGGCCCCATCACTCATTCTGCAGCCTTGTTTAAAACCACCTCAACTTTCTGAGCCTCAGTTTCTCCATCTGTTAAATGGAAATAGTCAGACCACTCCCCCAGGTGCTTTAAAAATAATAGCAAATGTGTGCTGATTGCCCAGTAGTACTGAACTCAACCGCAGACTCCATACGCGTTGTCTGTTACTGTTATTGAGACCAAACTGTTCACTGTGGTCTACAAGGTATATGTAATTTGACCCATAGCTGCTTTTCCAAACTCATTTATTACATTGCCGCCCCAAAGGCCTCTCTGCAGTAATATGTCAAGCACATTTCTGCCTCAGGGCCTTTGTGCTTGCTGCTCCCTCCACTCGGAATGCTTTTCCCCTAAGCCCTATTGTGTCTTGCTCTTTTCCTTCATTTAGGTTTGTGCTCAACTGCCACCTTCTCAGAGATGCACTCCCTGGGGAGCTGAGATAAAATAGCACAACTATCATTCTGTCTCCATTGCTCCATTCTTTAAAGCTATTTCAATTTGATTCATAGCAGTGGCATTTGATTTTATAATGTGTCTATTTGTCTCTCTCCCCTGGTAGATGGTAAGTGCCCCCAAGGGCTAAGATTCTATATGAACCATTCACCAATGTATTTCCAGTGCCTAGAACAGTGCCTGGTGTATGTGTGCACCAGAGTTGACTGATGGGGTTATTAATTCTCATTCATTTGTTTCAGTAGCTGGTCCTTTGTTTTTACCTGGTCTTGATAATTGGGACTTGGATCTGTTTTCACATAAAGACCCTGCCTGGTACTTCACTCCCCTGACCTTCCAGAATCTGGGAGTCCACTACCCTGACCAGCTTGGGCTTTTCTTGGTTGCCCCAGGTCTTACTGTGTCCTCTTCTCTGCTGAAGCCAGAGTTCCTACATCTGCCATACCCACCTCACCCGGACTGCTGGGGCTTAGGCTGTGGCTCAAAAGCTCTGTAGGAGGATTCCTCCCCTACATGCCTCTGCTCGGTCCTGCAGGAGAGAGACTCCTACATCTCCCACTATTCCGTGATATGACTCCTCTGCTTCAGCCAGGCCAGAAATGTCTCCTTGCCACTACCATCCCCTCTTTATGCCAGGCTCATTTCTCTCCCCACAACTCTGTTACTGCCCATCTTCATGTCTTAGCTCGGGGGTCTTCTTTGTGAAGTCTTCCCAGATACATTGTGAAATGGTTACATGGTCTTGTAGAAAAAGGGGACAAACAGAGGCTTTGGCATCAATCAGGGTTCAAGTCCTGACCACATCGTCCCCTGCTTAATTTCTCTCTGCATTTCGAGCACCCAGTCATCTCTACGAAGTAAATGCCTCCTGGAAGGGGGTCAGGTTCGCAATTTGGGATTATAAATCAGACTCAAGGTGTGATCAGGAAATGGTGAGTATTTCAGCACAGCTTGGGCATTTGAGAGCTGGAGTGGAGCCGGAAAGGGTGTCTGTGCACAAAGATCTATGCCTCTGACAGGCACTTTCAGTTTTGTGTTCACTTCCACAACTTCACCTGTTCAGAGCCAAAGGCACCAGGATGCTTATAAGGCATCTGTTGGCATATACATGTACACAGACCCCCCCCCCCCAATATCTTTGCTCTCTACAAAGTGAGTTGTCCCCTGAACTGTCTGCTTGCGGGGCATTTTACTCTTATTTCTCTGAAATCTCATTTTTGTTCACTTCTCTGCTGTAGCCATCGCTACCGTGGTTCCGAAGCAGCAGGAGAAGATACGGCCCCTGGACATCATGGAGCTGGCGGAGTGGGAGTAAGTGGGGGTGCAGGAGACCAAGGAAGACTCCAGCAGTTTCTGCTACCTGTCATCAACAAGATGTGTGAGGACATCACATCTCTCACCCGTGAGCACATGTGAGCGCACGTGCCGACAGGAGCAAGTTGTGGGAGACACGATACACTCACCCACATCAAAACCCAGGTGGGGGCCTCGGAGGAGAGTGCCGCAATCATCCTCGAACCCAAATGATGGTGTCGAGGGCAGGGTGACCAAGATGTGCAGGAAGGCCGAGGAGAAGGCGAAGGAGATTGCAAAGATGGCAGATGTTGGGGGAGCTGGTCCGGTGGATGGAGAAGAGCCAGTGGTTGTGAGCAGCACGGGCGGTATACAGCCGATGGATTCCGGTCAGCTGACGGAGATTGGCAGACACCCCGGAGAAGCTGAAACCAGAAGTTCTTTTCTCTTTTTTCTTCTGTCTTTGCTCGGTCCTTCACTTACACTACGTTTCTGCTATGGTCTGTGGTTGATGACCTCAATATGAGTCTGTGATTGTTAAATCCTGAAATCTCCACCTTTAGTTCATCTTCAGGTAGCCTCTCCCTCCACCCCCCACCCCAAGGCCAGCCCTGACTCTGAACTGTCACCTCTCCCTTCTTCCCTCTGGCCCACGTGGACAGTAAGCTAGGACCACCCCTGGACACCAAGCCAAGGGAGGATTTGAACTTGGGCTGTGCAGGTGGGGCTCTGCTCTCCCCCTCTTTTCCTCCCCACACTCCTATACAGCTCGCTTCATTCCAGGGCAAAGCATTGGCCAGAGAAAGTGTGCAAGAGCCAGGGAGAGAAATACAGAGAGAGGGAGCAGGCACACTGCTAGCTTTGCCGTAGCCCAGTGGCTAAATGGCAGAAAGCTCTTGATGTGACAACTTCCTCAGTCTCTCTTTTGCTGGCCAACTTGGCTGCCAGGTGCGGGTGGAAGGGGAAGAGCCAGGGGCCTGATTTCTCCCCAGAGCCTCCTGAATGCTGCCTGTGACCCCATGGAGTTGTGCAGCCAGCTCTGCCTGGCTCCCGCGGTTGGCAGCGCCCAGGATCCCTGCACTGGGGGGGAGGGAGGGCCGGTCTGGGTCGCTGGGAGGTGGGAAGGGAGGCACGATGAAGCCTGGGAGGGAAGCCTATTCTGCTATGAAGGAGGGAAGACTTGTATGGCCAGATGGGCCAGTAAAGGCCATCTGGGTAACCCAGAAGTGTTCCGGGGGAAACAGGAGGGCCACAGGGTGGGTACCTCACCTGATTTCAAACAGGGTGCTCATTTGAGACCTGGGATCAAAATACAAGTTCTCTTTTTCTCTCCCTTAAGATGGGACGCCTGCTTCTGGTTCCCACCCGAACTCCCAAATCTGACTCTCAGCTTCCTTATGTCTTCCCCTCATTGTGAAACCATGCATGGCTCTCCATAGCCTACTGGGTTAACTCCAAGTCCCCTGTATTTGCCTTTAGAGCTTATTGCATATTTTCCAGCCCACACCTCCTCCATGGCCACTCTCCCACTGTGAACCATGCCACAGTACCCTTTGCCATGCTGTTCTCCACTGGAACACTGCTCCTCCTTTCTGTTCTTTTCACAGAGAAGAATGATTCAGCCACCCCAGACAAAACCCATAACTGTCTGCTTCACAGTTAGACTTCACCTCATCTCTGTTTTAGCCTTCCCTATGCACCTATAAAATCTTTAAGGACTAAGGTTACATTTTGTTCATCTTTAAACTTCTCATAACCTTGAGCACAGTTCTATACATGGAGCAATTGTTCCTTAATGTTTACTGAGCAAATGCACCTATGCATGAATGAATGCGTGAATGAATGAGTGAATGAATAACAAAAGAAGCAATAGTTTGGATGCCAGGTCCTGTGCTGCCTCAGGTGCTTCCTATCCATTACTTCTTTGCATCTTTACTATAACTCGACTGGTATGTAAATAGAAAGTTGAGGCTCAGAGAGGCAGAGTCACCTGCTCCAGGCTACAGAGCTAGAAAGTGGCAGAGCTGGAATTCCACACAGAGTCTGCTTTCCATTCACAGGCTCAGAGCACATTTGATTATAAATGCCCTCTGAGGCTGATCTTCCTGGGACTTCTCGTGTCCACCTCAAAATCCATCAGCAGGGCACATGGAAAGGGAATCAGGGGCATGGGCAGAGTGCTTTCCTCACCTGGAGATCCCCCTTGCCTCCCCAGGTGAAGTGAAGCAGAACAGAACAGAGATTAACCCTGGTATCACAGGGGTCCTGTCTTGTTTTTACCTCTTATCAGGCTCTCAGATCCTCCCCCATGGTTACCAGGGGCTGTCTAGAGCGTGGTTCTGAACTCAACTCCGAAAGCCAGATTGTCAGAGTTCAAATCCTGGCTCTATTATCTACTAGCTGTGTGGCCTTAGACAACTTACTTCCCCTCTCTGTGCTTAGTTCCTCATCTGTAAGAGGAAGTAGCTGTAAGTATTTGTAGTATCTACTTTGTAGTGTTGCAGCGCACTCTGGAGCAGTGACTGGCTGATGGCAAGTGCTGTGTGCATGTTTGCTGTCATTATCACCCACATCATGTTCCTCCTCTGAGATACAAGCCTCAAAGGGTTTGTCTTCTCTTCTTGCAAAGAGTCATCTCTGTTTCCTTCTGTATGTTCTAGGTAGCTCCCCTAAATGCGCTGGGCCTCTCATGTAAGACAAGGAAGCAAAATTAGGAAGGGAGAACAGCTAGCCCCAAGGAATGCCAAATCAAAGTGACTTTTGTGGTGACAAATGCTTAATAATAACTTTACAAATCCACTTGAATTACTATGAATAACAACCCTCTTTTTTTATGTGTGTGTGTGTGTGTGTGTATGGATACCATTCCCGTCTCCCAGAGAGCACACAGCTACAACCCTGAAATCCACCCAAAAGAATCATTACTGGGAAAACAAACTAAAAATAAGCCCAGAGGAAACAGTGCCAGCTCAGAAGTGGCTCTTCGGAGGTGGAGGCGTTCAAGGAACCTCTTCTGCTGCTTCTGGAATCATAGTTTCTAATTTAATTTTTTAATCTGGAGTTGCTTTGGGGATTAGTCCTGCCCCCTCTGCCATCTATCTAAGCCTCTGGGTCATCTTCAGTAATGCTTCCTGGGTGCCTGGCCTCTGTGTCATTGTCTAATGGCCCAAGGAGGAGTGTGGCAGGTTGGAGTCCCTCTCCTGATCCCTGAAGCTGACTTGTCACTACTCTGTGGTGTCCAGGCTGCTTCCTTTTCCTTCCTGTGGGTTGGACTCGCCCAGAGTCCACTGCCCCCTTGAAAGGACCTCTGTGTCCCAGACAGTCTCTTAGTGCTTCACAAACAAGTCTTCAATTCCTTCTCCAGGCGAGTTCCATTTACCAGGTAAAGAAAAGGGGCTCAGAGAGGCTGAGTCACTGGTTCAAAGACACACAGGAAGGAAAGCATAGAGCTGGAATTGGAACTCAGGTCAGGTCTGCCTGATGCCAAACATCATGCATGTTCCTCTAGGAAGCCCTGTATTGAGGGGCTCGGCTTTCTTCAGCCCTACGTGGAAGGTGCAGGGGACATGTCACAGTTTCCCCGTCGATCCCAAGGCAGGGGCTGTGTCTTCCCTTGTGCCTCTCAGGCTGGGCTTTGTACAAGTCAGGGAAGGCTGAATCTCCCCGTCAGAAAGAGGAGGTCCCAAGGGCAGCAATCCTGCTCAGCTCCCAGGCTGTCTCCCATCCGTCTGGAAGAAACATCTGGCAGGGGTCCTCTCTCCCCTTTCAGAGTGAGGGCTGCCTCAGGAAGGGCTCGCTGTCCCTCATCAGCTGGGGGGATCCCTGCTGGGGGCTGTCCCCCACATCAAACCAGGGGCCATCTGCCCTGTCCTCTAGTCCCCCTTTTCCTGCTCCCAGCTGACTGTGCACAGCCAACTGGTGGGAAGGGCATCGGGACAAACATGGGGCTCCCCCTGGCTGTTTTTCTCCTCCCGCAGAGATGAATGCTTGTCCCTGGGAAGGCTGACGGCTTTCCTTCCCAAGAGTGCCGCTGCTGCAGCTCCTCTTGATTGAAATGTGTCCCTGTGGTGACGAGGCCAGCTCTGGGGACGACGGGTGGCTGCCCGTTTCCCCTGCCTGGCCTACAGACTCCGTCCGTCCAGAGAAGACAGATGACATTATTCCAAGCCTAGATGATGCGACCAAGGTCAGAGTGAAGTGTTTAATTGGAATGTCAGGGGCTGGGACCTGGCTCCGTGGGGAGTGATTGATTCTCAGCGGTGCCTGTCAAGGTGCAGCCACGGCAGGAGGTGGAGACCCAGGGGATTCTGTCAGAGACCCCAGGGAGGCCAGGGCAGTGGGAAGCTGCCAACTCACTCCCCTCCTGCAGGGAGGACGCCCAATAGCTTCTGCATCTGTCTGAGGCTATGCTTCTTACAAGGGGGAAATTGAGGCCCAATGGATGGGAGACGTTACTGGGTTGAGGATACTGGAGCTCTGGACTCCAGCCTTCAGTTCTACCCGACAGCTGTTTCCCTCCTGCTCCTAATCCCTTCTCATCTTCTGACTGGTCCTGATCCCCTCCTTGTGCTCAGAAGTTGGCTGCGGGGAGGGGGAGTTGTTGTCCCAGGACACAGAGAGGACACTGCCCATCCTACAGCTGCTTTCCTCTGGCTGCAGTCAGAGGACTAGCAGGATGGGCATAGAGTTTAGAAACAACCTACCCCCCATCTATCCCTGGCAGGAGACTCTTCTCATAGTCTCCAGAGACTAAGAGGTCACTCTCATGGGGAATGGGGGGACTGAGACTGAAAGCTGGGCTTGGTGACACCCTGTGAGCTTACATCCTCGAGGTGCCCTATCACAGGAGAGGAGGAAGAGCTGTGTGTGGGCAGCAGGCAGGGCTCTGCCTCTTGTCTTAGGAAGCCGAGTGCCGGGCCCTGCTGAGAGAAGGAGGCCTGGGTAGGGAAATAGGAGGTGTCCCAGGTGTAAAGAGCTGTGACAGGTGTGTGTGCTCTCTTCGCCCAGGTGTAGAAGTGAATGAAAGGAAAGAATAGGCTGAGGAGGGGCCAGGAGGGGAGGTCCTAAGCTGCAGAGAGGAGGTGACAGACATGAGCTCAGCATAGAGTGGCACCTGCAGGGAAGGGGTGGGAGGAGATGGGAAGGCTGAGGGGTCTGCAGCTTTGGATCTGAGGTTTGGGCTGACTTGAGGAGAAGGTGGGATCACGAGAAGGGGACAAGTTCCTGGGCATGAGGAAGCCCTAGAGGGTGCTGCTGTCTCTGAAGTACATTCGCTGTTTTACATGTTGGTCACAGAGGGCTGGATCTAGGGCAATGCATTCTGTTCTTGTGAACATGGTCACCATCATTGCTACTGTCACTCTCATCTCAACTCCCACCACCGTCACCATTGTTACCAGTATCACGGTCATCGCCGCCATCACTACAATCACCACCATAATCTCCAATATCAGCATCATCCCCACCATCACCACGGTCACCATCATCACACCTCTTATCACCACCATCACCATCATAACCACCGTCATCGTAGATCTCATCACTACCCTGATTGCTCTTATCATCAACACCATCAATCTCATTATTCCCATCATCACGAGTCTCGTTACTACCACTATCACCATCTTAACCATTATTACTATCATCACCATCATTGTCATCATTATTATAAGTCATCAGCCATCATCCTTGTCCTGCCCTCCATGCTTGTCGGATGTTTTACAATTTATTCCTTCCCCCTTCCTCTAATAGAAAATTAATCAGAAGCTGGTAAAGCAGCCAGCATTATTCTAATTAGCTCCATTTCCAGAAGAGGCAACTGAGACTCAGAGATAGCAAGTGACATGCCTGAAGTTAAGGAGCATGTTCATGGTCAAACTGTTACTAGAACTAAGTTCTCATCTTCTGGTCTACAGTTCTCCCTGCTACACCTCGCTGCTGGAGAAGCCCATTGTCCTCCTTATCCTGCTCCTCTTTTTTCTACTTGGCATTAGAACAAACTGACGAGTCTTTCTTGACAAGGGAGACTTTGATAAAACAAAAGCAGTTTTGACCATGGCAGGACAAGACTAGATATATGCTCATGGGCAAGTCTCTTCTCCTTATTGGACTCCTGCATCCTCATTTCTGTAAGTACAGTTTGGGGCTTGTCAAAGTCTACGGGCCCTTTCTACCCTGCCAGTCTGTGATGGTGCCTTAGAAAAAGAGCCATAGAAACAGAGAAAAAGATAGAAAAAGACCAAGGGACAGAGGCATAGGCACACCTAGACCAAGGCAGAAACCCAGAGAGACCTTGGAAGACCTAGATGAAAGGCTCATTAAGATCTAGAAAGATGCAGAGAGAAGTAGAGACGGAAAGCAGCAAAGAGACAGAGGCCTTGCCCAACAGGAGATTTAAGGGGCAAAAAGCCTACAGAGCAAAAGGAAGCCTGTGAGCAGACCAAAGGGCAACTGCTCTGTGTGGTGGTCTCTGCTCAGGACCCCCACTGGAGTTTCAGAGGGATGACTGGCTAAAACGTGGGCAGCCAGGGCATCCTTGAGGTATTCTTGAAGGGCTTTGGCTGGGTGTGGGCAGCAGGCAGCTTGTGTGTGTGTGTGTGTACGCAAGTCTGCACGTTAATTGTGGGCTGCAGAATGTTTCTGTTCAGATACCAAAGGACGTTAGGGACTCCTCCTATGGATTTCTGCCTTCCTACTGCCTGATCATGATGGCAAGGTTGCTGATCTGGCTGCTTTGGTTATGACACAGGAAGTCCAGAGAAATGGGATGTGGAGGAAGTGTGGCTATAGGTTTAGGCTGCCCTCATAAGGATGCAGTGGGTGGGGGGTCTCCACTCCTTGGAGAGAGTTGGAAACAACTTCTTCCCTTCTATAAGGGTTCCTAATCCGCTTTCAGTCACAGCAGCTCTGCAACACTGGGATGGAGATTGGGCTTGAGCATGCAATGACCTTGAACAAGACTTCTGCTCTTTATCTACATGAAGAAGTATGAATGTTGAGTCTGGGAAATGACCGTCTTTACTGACTAGCCCTCATTACTACACTCTGTTCCCCCCAAAGCCTCTGATTTATGAAAAGAAGGGCTAGGACTGCCTCCCTTTGAATATTCTTGCTAATACTGCCAAGTACTTAGGGCAACTTCCCATCATCTGTTCAATTCACAAATATAACTTTATAATTTCCTTCTTTAGAACCCATCTATGGCTTCCCATTGCCCTCAGTCCAAGTGCTTCCTCTAAGGCACTGAGGATCTGCTGTAATGCTTAGACCTAGAGGTCAAGGCCACTCACTGCCCCCATCAATCTCATATCTGTAAACCCCCAGGCCTCCCTGGATTTCAGCTGGCTGGACCTGGGCTGTACTAAACTTGAGAGCAGCCAACCCAAGGCTCCAGAGGGAATAGAGTTCACGGAAGAGTCCAGGAAAATGAGAGAGTCAGGGCCTTAAGAGGTTGTAGCCAGCACCAGTTTACGGGAGGTATAAGCTATAAGGTCCAAGAAGGGCCCCCATTTCTGGGAGGCTTTGTTGAACTTGGACTCTGCTGAGGGATTTTCCAGAGGTCCACCATTCCCTGGTGAGAAAACCTGGCTCACTCTTGTCTTGCCAATGCACCCCCATTAATAGAGGGAGTCCACTCTTAGGACCAAGCAAAGTGATACTGAAGCCCTTGTCTCTTGCTTGCTTTGGCACCACGTTTCTCCCACTTACTCCGGGCTTCTGATTTTGCACTGATGCTGTAGCCACAGAGGACTGTGCTCTCCGAATGCTCTGTGCTGTTGAGCTTCTCTGTGGTTGCGGTTCCCTTTGTCTGGAATGCTGTCTTCTATCCGTTCCCAGGACACTCATCCTTCAGGTCGCCTCCTTTGGGATATTTTCTTGACAACACCCTGCCTTACTTGCAGGGTAGTTCACTCCCTCTCCTGCCCCGCCAAAGCCCCTGCAATTAACTCACTTGGTTCTCGTCTGTCTTTCCCTATAGACTGAGACCACATATTTCATCTCAGTATCCACAGCTCCCTGCCCCTAGCAGCAGGCATGAAAGTTGTGCTGAACATTCAGTGCTGAGTGTCTTCAATCGCTCATGTGAAAACATAGGGAATGTGAGAAGAAGACCAGGTTAGGGTGGCCTGGGAGAGAAGATGAGTTGGGTTTGGACAGGTTGAACTGGGGGTGTCTGTGGACATGGACATGGAGATACCCAGGAGGCAAGGGGCATATGAACCTGGAGCTTGGGAGAGAGGTTTGGGCCCAAGAAAGATATGAGAGCCGTCCAAATAGGGGTGATAGCTGGAGCTATGAGGGTGTATATGTGTGCTTGGGAGAAAGAATAAGGAGAGGAGATAAAAAGGCTGAGGAAGGATGGGCGTGAGGAGGATAGACTCCCCCGTCCTTTTCCTTGAGGAGGAAAAGACTCCCCTGGCTTTTCTCCACCCACTTGAGCTGGGGGCAGGCCTCCAGTCATTCTGCCATCCTCGCACAGGAGCCTTGCTAATCTTCTCTGTATCATTCCAACGTTATATATGTGCTGCTGAAGTGAGCACCCTCCAGTCATTCTGGAGGCAGAGGCGGCCATAAGTTTCGGCAGAGGGAGGTGCTCAGGATGAGAATCTATGCTCCTTGGACCATCTCCTTCTCGCCTTCTAGTCTCTAGGTTTCCATGGGTGACTATTTTCCTCATTAACCAGCATGCAGATAAGCCACTGAGTTTCTTTGGATCACCCATCTTGCCATAGCATTCCCCTCACTCTTCCTATGGGGGTGGAAACCCCCAGAAAGCGAGGGGCCAGTTTCACTGCAAGGCATGACAGGACTGCAGAAACTTGATGACAGTAGGGGCAGACGAGGGTGGAGGAGCTAAGGCCAGGCTCAGAGGCTGGGGTAGAGGGTGGGCACAGGGTGAGTCTCTCCAAAGCCTGAGCCCTTGGAGAATAATGACCACCGTTTATGGGCTACCCTGAGGGTGCCAGGCATGGGGGAAGGAATGGTATTATCTCCTTAACATTCTTTTTGGTTGGGAGTTTACCCTGTTTTGCAAATGAGGAATCTAGGTTAAAAGAGGGAATACCTGTCCCATAGTTATGCAGCATTGTTGAAAAGCCACCTTCCACATTCAGACCCCGAGAACTCCATACTCCACATAATCCCCAAAAGGTTGCCTTGGGAGGGGATGTTTCACAGGAATGGGCACACTTGATCCACCCCAGCAGTTCTGGCTGCAGGAAACAGCTCTTGCCTGGTGTGAGTTATAGCTGCTACCTTTTTCTTCCTTGTGGTCGTCATTAGTGCTGGTATCCAATTATTTCCAGCTGTTCCCATATGGTAGGATTGCTCTACCTGGTCCCTTTGAGTGGGGTTTTGTGTTAGCTTTGACTCATTACTTTGTGAACAGAATTTGCATGTGTCACTTTCAGACCATGCACTTAATTGACCAAGTGAGACCCTCTAGACTGGCAACATGCTTGGTGTTCGCTGTTTCATCACTCTGGAGTCCAGTGATGAGCTTGAACAGAGCCCCCTGTCGACAAGTGATGGGAATTTAATGTGAACAAGAAATAATGTGCTTTGCAGCCACTGTGATTTGGGAGATTATTTGTTGCTGCAGGGTAACAGGGCCTATACTAACTGAAATATAACTTTTCCTTGTTGCTAGAAAAAGTCATGTAGGCTAGTTTACTTCTAAGACTCTGCTCTGGCTGGCCCAAGACCATGTCTCCCTGAGTCCTTTCTGCGGAAGGACCCCAGGATTTGTGGAATTTCCAACAAAGGCAAACAGAAATCCAGGTGCTACTCTGAACACAGAAACTGAGAACCAAGGTTTCTGAGAGCTTCCCAGCTCCATGATGCTGCTGTCAATCCCTGTAGGTAGTTTCACAGTTTATGAAGGCCATTCATGCTCATGAAGATGCCCAGTCTTACAAACAACTCCTTTGAGGAAGACACAGTCATTCCCATTTCACAGATGGGCAGAGTGGAAGCCAGAGAAGTTAAGGGACTTGGCCATGGCCATGTGGTTCTTTGCACAGGGCTAGGACTGGAATCCAGGATTCTTGGTTCTAGTTGTTTTGGGTTTCCCATACCTTGATCTAAGGGCAAGGGATTTCTAGAAAAGAATGCAAACCAGAGAAGAGGTCTTAACAGAGTCAGTGAGAAAGTCCCCTATAGATGGATAGAGTAAGAGTCACAGGGAGAAGCCCAATATCATTCAAGGGTCCTGGAGTTCATGTGGGGGCAATTGGAGTAAAGGGAGACCAAGATATCAGGGCAGTGCCTGTGTAACTCTGCAATGACCTTGGGGGCCAACTCTCTGCTTCACCCTTACCCATTATGGAACTTGGGGCAAGTGACTTAACATTTATGTGCCTCAATTTCCCTAACTTGGACTTTTCCTAACAAATGCAAACAATGTAATGTAATGGTATGTACCCTTATATTAATCCAAAATAAAATAAAATAAACACAGATATTAAACTAAAAAAATAAAATGAAGTGGAGATAATTATAGTGCCTATCTCATATGGTTGTTATGGGGATTAAATGAGACAATACGTATGAAACCACCTAGAAGAATGATAGGCTCTTCTAAGTGCTACAAAAGAGTTATGTACAATTACTATCCCCATCCTGACCACCATGGCTATCTTCATTGTCCTTCTTATCACCATCTTCCACACCATCATCAGTATCATCCTCATTCTCATCACCACCATTATCACCACCATCATCATCATCACCATTATTATCTTCATTATCATCACCATCGTCACTATCATCAGCATATCACTACCACCAACACCACCATCACCTTCATCACTGCCATCATTACCATCATTGTCTTCATTATCATCACCACCATCGCCATCAATTCTCACCTCCACCATCATCACCATCATCACCACCACCAATACCAACATCACTTTCATCACTACCATCGTTACCATCATCATTACCGTCATAGTCATCGTGGTCATTATCTCTACCACCACCATTTTTGTCATCATCCTTATGACTTTGGACAAGTCACTTTCACTCTCTGGACCTCAATTTCCTTGCCTGTGAAATGGGAACTGTAAAAATTTGAAACTGTGTGATAATCATAGAGTTTATTGAGTACCTACCCTGGGGTTGGTACCAGTCTAAGTTCATTATAAATCTTATGAGCCCCTTCAAGATCAGCCGGTAAATAGCAGAACTGGGATTCTAACTCAGGTCAGCTGACTTCAGAGTGAGTCTCTCAACCATTACCCTATAAAATGTATAGGAAGTCTGAAGCTTCCCAGATGGTGGTGAGTTGCATGTGCAAGGTTGTGTGCAATGCTACAAGATGCACCTGGGGCCTTGGATGAATAAACTGTGTTTGTGATAATGTGCAAGCTATGTGGGATCCATGAATACTAAACGTCTGTGTGTGCACCTGTAGGTATGTCTGTAAGTGACATGCTATTTAAAGAATATGCGGTTATGTGCTGCTTAATGAACAATGGGGATACGTTCTGTGAAATGAATCTTAGGTAATTGCATCAATGTGTGCACATCATGCAGTGTACTTATATAAGCCTATCACACACCTAGGATATAGGGAGTAGCCTACTGCTCCTTTGCTACAAACCCTTAGAGCATATGATTGTACAGAATACTGTGGGCAACTGGAACACAATAGTAAGTATTTATGCATCTAAACATAGAAAAGATACAGTAAAAATATGCTAGAAAAGATAAAAATGGTTCACCTGTATAGGGCGTTTACCCTGAATGGAGCTTGCAGGACTAGAAATTGCTGAGTGAGTCGTCCATGAGTGAGTGAATATGAAGGCTTAGGATAGTAACTTTCAACGGATATGCCGCAGCACACTGGTGTGCGGTTAGATCTTAAATGGGCTGCAATTTTTAAAATTATTTTTATTTTATTTTATTTTTCTTTGTAGAGACAGAGTCTCACTTTATCGCCCTCGGTAGAGTGCCATGGTGTCACACAGCTCACAGCAACCTCCAATTCCTCGCCTTAGGTGATTCCCTTGCCTCAGTCTCCCAAGTAGCTGGGACTATAGGTACCCACCACAAAGCTTGGCTATTTTTTTTTTGCAGTTTGGGCAGAGCTGTGTTTGAAACCACCACCCTCGGTATATGGGGCGGGCACCCTGCCCACTGAGCCACAGGTGCCTCCCTAGCTGCAACTTTTTTAAAAGATCATTACTTAAATTATTTTTGAAAGAAGTTCAAAGCACAGTAGGTATATTTTATTTTTAACTTTTTTTTTTTTGATCAACATAATTTAAGTGTGCCGCGGGAGGTTTAACTATAGGTTCAAGTGCGTTGTGAGATATAAAAGTTGAAAACCACTGGCCTAGGACATTACTGTGCACCACTGTTGATAAATATTATAAATATTGTAGATATTGTAGATAAATATTGTACACTTAGGCTCCACTAAATTTATATAATTTTTTTCTTTCTTCAGTAGCAAATTAACCTTAGCTTATATAACTTTTTAAATCTTATAAACCTTTTAAATTTTAATTGTTTTAATTTAATTTTTTAAAATATTTATTTATTTGAGACAGAGTCTCACTTTCTTTCTCTGTGTAGAGTACTGTGGCATTATAGCTCACAGCAACCTCAAACTCTTTGGCCTCAAATAATCCTCTTGCCTCAGCTTCCCAAGTAGCTGGGGCTACAGGCACTTGCCATGATGCCCAATTATTTTTTAGAGATGGGGTTTTGATCTTGTTCAGGCTGGTCTCAAACTCCTGAGCTCAAGTGATCCTCCCTCCTTGGCTTCCCAGAGTGCTGGGATTACAGGTGTGAGCCACTGTGCCTGGTCAGCAAGCAGTCAGAGATGTTATGATACATCCAGAATTGCATTCACATCTTCTCCGTGTCTTCCTCAGTTGTAGCAATCACTTAAGCAAAGGGCCTTTTCAGGTCATTGACTTCCAAAGTTGCTATCAATCCTTGATCCATTGGTTGGATCCAAGAGGTGGTGTTGGAAGGAAGAATCACCACTTTGGTATTAAGAGGAAGATCACTAATAAAAAGCAGTTGTGTGGGAGAATTATCAATAATAAGCACAATCTCGAAAGGCATGTTATTCTCTGCACAGTGCTTTACCATTTGGCTGGCATAGCCATTCAGGAGGGCGTTTTAGAAGAGGAGCTGTGTCATCCATGACCACTTATTGCTCCTGTAGCGCATGGCAGCGTGTGCACATTGATATGCTTGAAGGCTGTGTGGCTCTCACCGTGTTAGATCTCAAAGGGTTTCAATTTGTAGCCTGCAACATTGCCCATCAGCAAGACTATTATCCTGTCCTTTAAAGCCTTGACACATGGTGCCAACTTGATCTCTTTCTGGATGAAAGTTCTTTCAGGCTTCTATTTCTAGAAAAGGGAGGTTTCATCCATATTGAAAATTTGCTGTGGCAAGTAATGTCCCTCCACATTCAGCTTATCTAGTGTTTCCAAAAATTCTTCAAGTGTTTTCACATCTGTACTCTAAGACTCACTTCTTACTTTCCCCTTATGGAATAAACAACAACTCTTACA
Source organism: Arctocebus calabarensis (assembly GCA_963573935.1). NCBI lineage: Eukaryota > Metazoa > Chordata > Mammalia > Primates > Lorisidae > Arctocebus > Arctocebus calabarensis. Next base: position 29,220 of record CAUYON010210031.1, on the reverse strand, counting down.
CAGTTTAAACCACTCAGAGTTAGCAGTAGATTCAACATCTTCATTGGATCCAGCATTTTCTTTCAACATGGCAAACAAACTCTTTGGCTTGGCCTTGATCGTCATGGTGCTGAGAGTGGTACGCTTCTGGGTCTGGTCTCCCATGTAGGTCATTGGAAGTTTCTCTGTGTCTGATACACGACCTTCTCAAATTTTTGTTAGTCTCAGGGCCTTCAGTGAAGCAGATCCTTTAACACTTTCATCACCTTGCTTTTTGTTCTTCCATCATAGGTCTGGTGGAATGGGACCTGCCTGCCTGAGCAATAACCACCCCTGATTTGCTACTTTCCAAGTCCTTAATCACTTTTAATTTCATTTCCAGGCCAATCACTCGCCATGGCCTCTTCCTGGCAATAGTAGCTGTGGATTTTGTACACTTAGAGGCCATGAGGAACAAAACAACATGAGATTAAATCAAGCACAAGAGAGAGTGGTGCCATGAAGAGAGGTGACAAGCAAGAGATGGATGAGGCGACCGCAGCAGGCGTAATGCTGCACGTTGTCTGATGGGAAAGGTTTCTTTTTGTAAATTGGCAGGAGAACACACTAAAAAGCATAGTACAATAAATACATAAGCCAGTCCCATTGTCATTTATTTCCCTCATTAAGTATTATGTATGGTACATAGTCGCATGGGCTGTGCTTTTATATGCCTGGCAGCACATGAGATTTGTTGACACCAGCATCACCACAAGCACCTTGTACTATGACGTCCTAGGCCCTAGAACCTTTTCAGCTCTATTGGAATCTTACAGGCCCACCATCCTACGTGTATTCTATCTTCAACCGAAACATCGTTGTGCAGCCCCGGACTGTATTTGGTCCCTGTATGAAATCTTGCATGCTCACCTGTGACAGTGCTTCCTCTGTGTTTGTTGGTCTCTGCACGTTTAAGAATGATGCACATTTGTGGGTGTGAGGCCGGGTGAGCTGAGTGTGCGAGTTCTCGTGGGAGATACGTGGGTCACTGTGGATGTATTATATTTGTGATGATCCCTGAGCTGCGTGGTATGTGACGTGATGAGGTGGGTGTGGGTCTGTGTATAGATGCAAGCTGGCAGGTGGGTGCTTGCTGCAGTTGTCTGGATGCGAGTCTGTTGTGTGTGTTTGGGGGCTGTGGCTGTGTGTTTACATGTGTAATCCTGTGGAAACCAATAAGCTCTGTGTGTATGTGTCTAGCTATGTCCCCGTATGCAGGGTGCTATTGCATGTGAGCATGTGTGCCAGTGGGCAGAGTGCCCTGTGTGTCTCCGAGAGCCAGAAGGCCAGTGCAGTGTGGGTTGGGGAGCCATGAGTGAGAGGGTTTAAACAGGCTTTCAGGCTGGCCTGGGTCCAGCTCCTCCCTCCCAGCCTCTGCAAATACTGCTTAACAGATGCACTAAGTTTTTATACACGTGGAAGCAGCCCTTTAAATATTTACCCGCTAGCCTGGTGGAATGGCCTGCTTCCTTTCCCTGCTTCCCCTCTGCAGGCAGAGCTCAAGTAGGGGCACTGGGCTCTCCTGCTGCTCCCAGTGCTCAGCCTGGCAGCCTCCACACCCTGGGACCTGCTCTACCTCCCAGGAGCCAGTGAGGAGGGAAACTCTCAGCAGCCTGGAGCCAACCCAGCTGTTTTCTGGGTTGCACCCCTTTGTACACCCCTCACACTGGCCTTCACACACACTCTGCTCCCTAGACACTCATGAACACTCACATTTCATTCCCTTTTCACACGTGGGTACCCCTCAGCCCTTCACTCTCTCCTGTCTCCTTTCATGGGTCCTGCGAAGCCTTCCCCCTTCGCAGACCTTTCATCCTCACTCTGCTCTCCTCCCTGCCCTTTCACACCCATCCGGGCTTCTCCCCTTCTCCCCTTGCCTCTCCCCATGCTCTTTCTCTCCACCGCCTCCTCCCTCTTCCAGGACTGCTGCAGCAGCTGGCTGGACGCTCCAGCCCCTGAACTCTGTCCATGGTCCTGAACCGCCACACCCAGCAGGCACTTTCCCTGTAACCTTGGCACATGGGTGGTAACTTATCCAAAAGTTCTTAGGAATTCTGGCCTGGGTGACAAGAGAGAGTAGTAGGAGAAATAAGATCATGGGTACACACACACACACACACACACACACACACACAGATTGCCTCTTAGAGATGAAAGAGACACAGGAACAGACAGAGGTAGAAGAGGACCCAAAGACACAGACAGTAAAGAAAGACAACGAGGAGAGAGGCAGAGACAGAAACAGGAAGGCAGGCAGATAGAGGAAGCCACTGGAATGTCAGAAATGCTGGGAGATTTCCATACCTTTTGTTTTGACACCACTTTCTAATAATTCTACTTACTGAGAAGGCATATTATTTTCCTCTGGGAAGTTGGAGAGTACATGCTCCCTGATTCTACATGCTGGAACAACAGCTAATTAAGGGCAACCCTCAGACATTGCAGTTTCCTGCCAAGGCTGAGATTCATTAAGAGGGGAGGCCAAGTGCAATCTGGTGCCCAGATTTAGGGTCCATGATGAGGCCCCAGTGTCCACCCTCATCCAGGGATGCCATTGTCTTCCTGCGCCATCCAGGCCTGCTAATTCCCCCTCCACCCACCTGAACAGAATTTTTATGGTCAGAGATCATCTGGAGGAAACGGTTGGAAATGGGCAGACTCTTTGCTTGCAGCCTGACCTTGCTCGACATCAAGATTCAGGGAGTCAGGAGGTTGGGTCCACTTGGCTCACAGTCCTTCCCTCTTTCAACCACACTGGCTTCTGCCACCCCCACAGGTGGCTCTGTGGGTCACTTTCCCCTTGTGCTATTTCTCAGGCATCTTTTATGTGCTGGACACTCTTCTAGGCTCAGAAGTCACACAGGGAGGTAGTTGTTGGCCACACTTTACAGATAAGGCAGCTGGATGACAGAGAAGTCGAGTAACTCGCCCAAGGTCCTACAGCTGGTAAGTTGCCAACTGAATTTACGCATCGACAGTCTGGCATCCTCTCTGAATAGCCCTCCATGGCTGGGTGTGTAACATCACCCACTAGCGACTCTCAAGGGTGGCTCTATGTGGCTGTGGAGATGGCACAGGTCCCCTGAAGGTGGTGACCCTCAGGGATTCCTCATATTCTGGAAGGATCCAGTGTGGCTCTTACATCCTCTTCTGTGTCCTGGGCAGGTATACTCGAGGATGTCAGGGAAAGAAGGTGGCAGCAGGAGCCCAGCCTGGGCAACCAACCGTGGGTTCAACCAACTGTGAAACGCCGCGGCCCCTGGATGCAGGTGCCTCTGCCCATAGCGACAGAGCCTGCCTGGCAGGGCGGAAGCCCAGCTAATGGCCATGTTTATAGCTCAAAGCATTATTAGCTCTTAGGAGTGCTCAGCCCTCGCTTGTTGTTGACAGCTGAGCTTATTGATTGAGTGACTTGATGCTTTTGCTTATTAAGTACCCAGAGTGTCAGCAGATTGGGGCCAGGCTTGGCTGGGTTGGGGAGGGAGTGCGGGAGCCGGGAGGCCGTCGGCCACAGACACAGCCCCTCCTTGCTTGTCTGTTCAGGCACGTGTGTCGGGGTGATGAGCATATGTGGGTGCTTCTTCATGTTCGTTTTTCTCAATGCAATTTTAGGAGAATAAAGCTTGTTTTCTGTACCTAGCAGCCACAGAGCGGCTTTGGAAGGAACTGGGATTTGGCTTTGGGAGGCCTGGCTTTGAATCTTGGCCTTATCTTTTCAAGCTGTGAGCTTGGGCAAATCCCTTACCGTCTCTGAAACTTGGCTTCCTTATCTGGAAAATGGGGATTAAAATAATACCAGCTCTGCCTACCTTTGAGACTGAGAGCTAATGAGGTACAGAAGTTTGTAAACTGTTGGGAGGTGAGCTGTGATGCCATAATTGTACGTTTAGGAGAAGGGTGGGTGCAATGGAAAACAAACAAGAAGACAGACCCTCGGAAACTCCTGGGAATGCTGGCTCCGAGGTGCCCGGCACCATAAGTCTCATATTTGAGGAGGGCCCTGAGACTGGCCACGAGTGGACCTGGATTCCAGACCAAGCTGCTGTGTGACCTTGGGAAAGTTGATCTTCCTCTCTGGTCCTTCCCATTTATTTGTCAAAAGAGATGCCTAAATGCCATAGTCTCCAAGGCTTTTTTTCAGCTTGACCTTTTTGTACACACAGGAATCACTGAGAGTTTTCCATCCTTGTGTGAAGTTGTTGGTGGGAATCACATTTAAACGTCTTGGACTTGAATCTCTGTCTTCAAAACATCCTGTGTTTAAGTTTCCCTGCTCATGTCCACAGGGGCACACCTCCCCACCCCGAGCTAGTGTGTGGGCAAGTTAACAGCCCTCCCCAGTTCTGATCACATGTGAGCCCGCCCACTCACTTCCTGTCAAGGCAGAGGGGCTGGGGAACCAGCTGCATCCCTGGGTTCTAACAACTAGTGGGAAAGCCCATTTTAATCACTGACAGCAAGATGAGTCCATTAAAAGGACAAATTAACTCAACAGAAGAGAGATTTCTTCTGTTCTGTTGGTGCTTGGTGAAGAGCTGTTGAGTGTTGGGCTCTGTCTGTCCAGTTAGCCCTCCTTCCCTGCCCCTTGCTTCTCCAGGTGTGGCTGCTGCCCAGGAGAGCTGGCCTGGCCATTCCCACCCACCTTTCTCCTCCTTTGTGCCCTGGTTCAAGGCCCTATTCGAAGACACCTCCTCAATGAAAACCTCCCTTATCCTTTCTTTGCCCCCGTGAAGGAAACCCGGAACACTCTAGAACTTGACTGGAGGGAAACTGGCCTACCCTGACCTTCATTTCATCTCGGCTTCTGTCCTCCCTTGTGACTCTGTTCTCCTTTAGGGCAGAATCTTTGTTGATCTCTCGGATGTTCATCCATTCATGCACACCCTTAACCAGTGTGTTTCATAGATCTACTGTGTGCCAGGTTGTGTGCTAGGCTCAGAAGGAGGGGAAGCTGAGAAGTGAATCCCTCATGCCATGCAGAGTGGCAAGGAAGCCAAGAACAGAGTATCAGATACTGCACAGGGAAGTCAGGTAAAGCCTTATAGGAAAGGTGGCATCTGGGCAGCATCTTAAAGCATCTGTGAAGTTTTCCAGGCAGTGAAGGGATACAGAGGGTTTTATGCAGGCCTTGCACACAGGAGGTGCTCAACTCATGTTTAGGGGAAAATTAAAGATTCACAAAGTGTCTATTATGGGCCAGTCAATTGCAGGTGCTGGAATAGTAGCCTCAGTTTCCTCACCTGTGAAATGGGGATAATAATATTACCCACCTCACGGGGAGAGGAGATGACATACTTGGCACAGCATCTGGCACCTGGTATTGGCAAGACAGAGCTGAGGCCTCTATGTTCTCCTGCCTGTCCTTCCCAGAACAGGAGGGAAATCAGTCTACCTGAGGCAGGAAGGCCGTCCTGAGGAAGCCAAAGATCATTGTGACCATTCACCAGGCTTCCTAGGGGATGCTAGGGAAGTTCCATGCCCCATGGACAGCAGGATCTAGTAGCAAATAACCTGAATAATTAAGAAAAAAGAGGGAAAAGTCCATTTTCAGTTTTGATGTTTAGATTCAGAGTTTATCCTCTCCTACTAAATCGATAAGGGTACTTTTCTGTATGGCGCGATATGGGGTCAATGTGAAAGCAGAGGGTGAAGGACTCGCACCCCTGCATGGCCTCTATCTGCCTCCAGGAAAAGCTCATGTCCCTCAAAGGTGCAGGTAAGGGCCTTTCTAAATGGCATCTGTGTCCTCTTCAGTGACTATCCCTAACATCTTTCACGCTGGCATTCCAGACTGTGGAGCAGCAGCTTCTGTTTCAGCCACTGTGCCTTTGCACGTGCCGTGTCCCCTGCCTGGAATGCACTTTCTCCTGTCTCATTGCAGAGAATGCTCGCTCATCCCTCAGAGCTCTGTGAAATTTTCTCTGCCTGGGGAAGTTTCCACCAAGTCTCCTTGGGGAGGATGAATCTCTGCCCTCTCTGAGTTCTTGTGCATTTCCTCAATTGTAAGATGCCATCGATTGTGAGAGGCACCATCGATTTAATAATGGCTTTGGGGGGAATCGAAACTCTGCTTGAGATGTATGTATCTACCTTTCAGAAATGGGCAAACATTTCTGAAAAGTGCGTTTTAGAGTCAGAGAGATGCAGTTGGTGCTTCTCTCATGGGACAAAGACTACTGGGACTGATTTCATGTGTTCATTCATTCATTCAATCAATCAATCTTTATTGACCTCTGTTGTAGTTACTGAGTGGAAGCAATGAACAAAACCGAATCTCTGACCTCATGCAGCTTAAACTGCATTGAAAGAAACAGGAAACCAATAAAAATGTAATCTAATCTAAATAATCTAAAAAGGAGGTCATAGTAAGTGCTTTGAAGAAATACACAGCAGGATAGGAGGGTGGAGAGAGACTGGGGTCGTTCTTTTGGTGGGGGTGACCAGGGAAGCCTCTGAGGAGGGGACATTTGTGTAGGCTTGAATGAAGTAAGGGGGTGAACTGGGTATTTGGGGAGGAACATTCCAGGCAGTGCAAAGGCCTTGTGGCGGGACCGTTCTTGGCAAATTCAAAGAACAAGTCTCTAGAGTGGCATGAGTGAGGGACAGTGCTGGGACTTGAGGTCAGCATAGTGGACAGGACCCTGACACCAAGGTAGGTGTTCAATGGGAGGGTTTTGAGCAGAGGTGTGCCATGAGCTGTTTACAGATGAGACCTGTATGTCTCCAAAGCTGTCAGATTGTAAGTTCCCAGAGGACAGGGACCCCAACACTTATCATGGCGCCTGGAATGCACTAAAGGTTTATTGAATGACTACTGGGTAGCCTGAGAACAGGCCCCTCTCTGGGATGATAGGCACAGGTGGGAACTCTGGGCGAAGGAGACAGTATGAGTGAGACAAGAGGCAGTGGGAGGGGGACCTGACAGGAAGGACCACGTAAACCCTGTCTGCTTTACCCAGTGCCCAGAGCCAGTGGACAGAGGCTCAATCCCACAGGTAGCCAGTGTCTTAGTCATCTCTCCACTTCCCATGCTGGTGTTTTGAGGCATGTCTGGAATGGAGCAGGCACAGGCCAAACATTTGCTAAAGGAGTAATAGCAAAAATAAGAAAGCATCATTCTCTTCAGGGGCTTCATGGTTCACAGAGCCTTTCATGTGTTTGTTTGTATTTAATCCATACTTGGAGCCCATTTGATTCCCTTGTTCCAGATGAGGGAACTGAGGCTCAGACAGGGTCAGGAAGTTTCCCAGCATGTGCAGGCAGAAGGGGCAGGGCTCAAACCAGATCTGCTGATGGCCCCATTCTCTTTCCTTTTGTCCCCTGGTTGTAAGTCCAAAGGACAATGTAGACTTTGAGCTTTACACTTCAGTATTTTCTGGCCTATGGTGGGGACACAGGTTCAGCAACCCCAAGAGTAGTAAAGAGACAGGCATGAAGCAGGTCTGGATTTGGTGCTGCCCCAGGAAATTCGGAACATGCAATCAACTGTAACACCTCTGCTCCTGGTCAAGACACCTGAGCTCTGTTACCAGCTCTGCCACTAACTTACTGGGTGACCTTGGGCTTGCCTCCACCCTTCTTAGGCCTCAGTTTCTAAGACTGTCAGTAAAGGGGTTGACTTAGATGTTCCTCTCGGGCCCACTTTGGCTCTGGCCCTACCGATTCACAGCTGAGCCTTGCAGAGGAGGTGCATGAGCATGCCGGCGGTAGGTTGTGTGGAAGGCAGACCTGTGCGAGTGTGTCTTCCCATGGACGTGGCCAGCATGGGGCAAATGCCAGCTGAGAAGCTTTGCAGAAGACCCAGTGTCTCTGCTGCTAACCTTGGTGGTACAGCCAGCAGCCATTGCCTACTTCCCAGAAATTACCCTCCCTGCCTCAATTACATACTCGGTCCCCAGGGCCCTGTGGCCCCTGCTGGCCTTCTGCGGTGATGTCTCCACCTCCCTTCCTGGTCCGGCCCTGGCTTTCCCTCGGTGGATCACGTGGCAGCCTCCTGGCAGCTCTGCCTGGCCCCAGGCGCCCTCACCTCCAATCCATTCTCCACACTGCAGCCCCAGTGATCTTTCTGAACTGAAATTCTGGTCATGTCTTCCTTTTGCTTAAAACCTTTCCATAAGTTCCCTTTGCCCTCGGGATAAAGTCCAAACTCTTTAGCTCCCACAGCCCTCCCCCCACGATCTGGGCCTCCCAGCCGGCTCCCTCCCTCGTTCCCTTTCCTCTGGTCTTCCAGCCTTAATTCTGCTCCCCAGCCTCACCGAACCCTTCTCAGTTCTTAGACCTGCCACACCCTTGCTCACTCCCTGCTTTGCACACACTCTTGCTCTTGTCTGGAATAGCTCTCTGGTCAGTAATCACCTCCCGCACCCCAGGTCTGATTAGCACTTGATCACCCTTCAGGACTGAGTTTTTAGAAAACTGCTCCTGGAACACTTTATTCACTGGCCGGCCCTACTGGATTCACAGCTGCTCCTTGAAGAGGAGGCTGCCCTTCACCCCTGGCCTGGCCATGCCCCTTGGGGCGGCACATACCCAGGGGCTGGAGTAATCTACCTTTTTATCTGTGTGTCCTTGGCAGTGAGCTCCCAGACGACAGGAACCGGGTTCATCCCCCAATACTGTAGGAGCTCAAAATATATTTGAAAGGAAAAAAAATAAAAACAGCCCAGGTGAATGAATAGATGGACGTGGAAGCACTCATTCATATTCATACGTTCCCTCACTGTTCATTCAATAGCCATTTGGTGACTACCTGCTACATGCCAGGGCCAGGGGATACGGAATCACATATGACAAGATGGCCCTGCCCTGTGGAGCTTGCACGCCATGGGCAGGGGGATAAATATTGTCCCTTTCACAGCTCGGAGGTTTTGGAACGTAGACATTTTTCTCTAAGCAATCCCCCCTGGTTAAGAAAGTAAGATCCGTGCTCAGGCTGGGGGTGGAGCTGGGGCCAGGCCAGCACCTGCTCATTTCCTGGAGGCCACCTCTCCACCCCTCCTGAGGGCAGCCTAGCCTGGAAGGGGATTGCACATTCTCTTTCCCCTGCCCTACCCTTCCTCTTCATCCTCCCACCTTTTCCCCTCAGCTGTTCTATTTCCAACCAGGCTGCTTAACTTAGGCCTCCTGGTTGGGCTTTTAATTCAAATTTATTGCTGGCCATGATTGTATGTTAAACAAACTCCAGGCGATTATTAAAAACATGATTATCAGAGTTTATTGTCTTGCTTGGTCCTCAGTGGAGGGTTCTGGTCCTGAGAGCCGGCCAAGACTCTCTGATACCCCCAGAGAGGGTGTCTCCTCCTTCCCAGACCTGTCACTCCTTCCACTTCTGAAGCAGGGCAGAGGACCCAGGGACATGCCCCAGTGATGCAGGAAGATACTAACCTAGAACCTAGAAGTCTGACTCACGACTTTTGGGCTTTAATTTCACTATCTGAAAACCGGAGAGTAGGACCATCCAACTCAGTGCTCTAAGGGCTGAAACCCAAGTGTCTGTTGGAGGGACATCACTTTGTTTCGCAGGAAGACTCCAGCCGGGGCACCGGCCTCCAGCCAGGGGCACCTATAAGGCATGTGTGAGCTAGAACCCCATCACGGGTGTCCCATGAAGACCCACTCACCCACTGATTACGCTGACTTGGAGAACGCCCTCCATGGTCAGGCCAGCCGACTTCTGGTTCGGGAGATGCGGCATCAGCCAAGTGAAGCTGATGGGAGACGGGCAGCTGCTGGCCTGACAGCCGGAAGCCCCGGGCTCCAGTCCCAGCTTGGCCACTGACAGACTGGATGGCCCTGGGCAAGTCACTTCTCTGGGCAGTCACTTCTCTTCTATCAAATGAAGGGGTGAACTGTTCCATAATTTGCAAACTTTTACAAAGTAACAGTGCTGGTTTTCCTAACCAGAATGTTCTGTAGTGCAAAAAGCACACAGAAGAAGGGGCTGCACCAGGGGACAGAGGTTCGTCCCCCCCCCCCCCCCCCTCGTCGTGTCCCTGCATCTGCCCAGCCTGGGGCTACTGGACCCTCCCCCACTTCCTGAATGCCTTCTTGTAAAGTCATCTGTGATGCCACCCAGACCCCATCCGTGGTTTTAGACGCTCACTTTAGAGAGTATGGGTACCATGGCAGACCCTGACTCCCTCCAGGGAAGGTAAGGTTCAGACCACTGAGGGGAGGTCTCTAGGGGTGTGCTTATGCCTCCCAGGGCAGGGCCCCCGGGCTCCTGGCCCTTCCCACTGGGAGGTGCAGGGGTGGGCAGATGGGTCTGGGGGGAGCCCCTAGGGCAGCTCCAGAGGCCTCCCAGCTTGTGGGCCTCCCGGCTCCCTCCCTTCTTCCACCCCACTCCGCTACTCAGGAAACTTGGGCCAATCCCCAGCCTGATGAATCTTTGATGAATTCTGAGTAAAGGCACTTTTAAAAATTCAGAAAGATAGGGAGGTACTGGAAAGGAAGGAGGTGCTTGTTCTGCTCCCTTCCCACTGCCCTTCTCCCCATGAGACCTGACCCCTGGAACATGGGAGTGGGGAGAGGGTGGGACACAGCTGAGCCACCCAGACTTAGTTAGCCTGCAAAACAAGGCCACCACCCTGGAGAAGGCCCCAAACCAGCCCGTCCGAGGAAGCAGAGACAAATTCCAGAACCGAAGGATAGTTGAGATAGAAACAGCTTAGAAATGTCATCTAATTCAACCTTCATGTGTGTATGGAGGTAAGAAACTGAGTCACGGAGAGGGCAGGTGACCTACCCCAAGTCAGGTCCCTTTCTTTTCCCGTCATGCTGAGTTCAGGGGCTACCTGTGGCCCTGAGTGCCTGAGACAGCTTTGCATTTCATTCCCCAACCCTGACCTCACAGTGCCCCAGCAGAGCCATTTCCAGGGTGTTCAAGACCCAGGGGACAGCCTGGCCATCCCTCAGTGAGACCTGGAAGAACAGACCTCAGGGAAGCGGCAGCTGCTAGTTTTCACCAATGCGAATTGGCAGTCACCCTTGACTCGCGTCCTCTCAGTCCTTGTGGCTTAGAGGAATTGGGTCCTTACCTTCCTCTGCCCGCCATGTCTCTTTCAGCCTGGTTTGGCCTGGATGGATCCATGTACAGATTGGCTCAGAGTCCTGTCAGCTCATGGCTTGATGGGGAGGGACTGGTGTGCTGTCACTGCTCTGGTTTCCGTTGGGGCGCTACCCAAACTGGCTGTGTGACTGTGGCCAAGTTACTGAACCTCTCTGAGCTTCTTATCATTAAAATGAGAGGTGATGAGGGTTAAATGAGACCAAACAGGTGAAAGCCTCCCATGGCATAGGCATAGAGAGGATCCTTCATCCATGATGGGTGTATTCCTTTCACTTTTTATAATCTGGTCTCCAAGTTGTAAGAAAGTTGGGACATTTCCCACATCTCTCTTCCTCATCATTCTTGATTACCTACTACGTCTGGTCTTAGAAATCCTTCTGACATGGGGGTAGACAGGTGCACTGTGTAATGTATGGGGTACTGTTTGTATTATTGTACAGAACATGTGAACGGTGACCCCTGGAGCCAGGGGGTTCTATGTGGTTCCCCTGGCAGGGAGGGGATGAGGGAACTCCAGATCTTTAGCATCTGAGTGCTCCATTGGGTTTGTTTTTCTCCTGCTCATGTTCCATTCCCTTCTTTTGGCAATGACACCTGTGGTCTTGTCTGGTTCTCTGTGTTTTTGAACTTGACTCTGAGAACTGAGATTTCGACTTGATTCCCATAATTTAGACTTCAGCTTTTGGAACAACTTCTCCCTTCACCAGTGCATCCTGCTTTGCTTTCCGAGCACGTAAGATTCTAGAGGCACATTTTTTGGTCTGTTTCAATTGCACATTCATAGGCCTTGTAAATATAAAAGAAGCCCGTAAACTGAGAGGTGCTGGGTAATGGCCTCAAAAGCAGTACATTTCATATCAGCACCTGAAGAGTAGTCCCTAAATCGGGCATTTGGGTTTGTACCCTCCAAGTCTTCAAGCCTAAGGAGACATTCTTGGCTTGTGCTTCAGTAGGTATCTGGAGAATCACAGCATGTGGAACACAGAGCCCAGTTTTATACTCATATGTATATTTATATTTCAAACCCTGGCATTTTCAATGTCCTGGCTGTGTGACCTCAGACGCATCACACAACTTCTCTGAGGCGCAACCTTCTCTTTAGCAAAATGAGGCTAATGATTACTCACCATCTCCCATGGCTGGGGGACAGTTACCTAAGATGATGTTTGTAAAGTGACCATCATCCCTTGCACTCCAAGACATTTTTTTTCTTGCCCTCTCCTCAGCGAGGTCAAGTTGTACTTGCCAAAGATCGCCAAGACATCTGGGATGCATGCCCAGACCGGCCCGATTCTGAAGTTCATGGTTCCTTTCCTAGCCCTTTATTGAAGCAGTTCAAAAATTGTAGTGAAATATACACAATATGATTTACCATCTTCACCATTTTTCAGTGTGCAGCCGGGTGGCCTTAAGTATATTCACATTGTTGTGCAACCATCACCACCATCTCTAGAACTTTTTCACCTTCTCAGACCAAAACTCTGTCCCCATTGAGCAATAACTCCCCAATCCTGCCTCCCCTAGCCCTGGTCACCATCATCCAATTTCTGTTGCTCTGAATCTGACTGTTCTAGGCACCTCCTATGAGGAGCCTCATATGGTGCTTGCCATTTTATGATTGCCTTAGTTCACTCAGCATAATCTCTTCAAGGTTCATCCACGTTGAGGCATGTGTCAGAATTTCCTGAATTTTTAAGGCTGAATAAGATTCTATCAAATGCATAGACGACATTTTATTTATGTAAGGAGAGGTACGGAGGGTGCCAAAAAAATGTATACACATTATAAGAGATGTTATCTATGCACTACTTTTTGAAGTTGAATCGCAGCTACTCTTGACTGGTCCAGCGTGCCTAGGTATGTTACACACATCCTACCTGCGATTCCTACACTTTTGGGGAATTATCAGTTTTGCTTCCAACGAGATATATATATATATATGTATGTATTTGTTTTTCTTTTTTTGAGGCAAGGTCTCCCTATGTTGGGTAGGTTGAACAAACACTTAAGCTCAAGTGATCCTCCCTCCTCACCCTCCCAAGTAGCTGGGACCACAGGTGAGTGCCACTGCACCTGCTATGTAGGGATGTGTTTTAATGCATGTAGTGAGCCTGGTACCCAGTAGGTACAAGTCAGAGGACGTTATCATTATTGGTATGTATTATCAGTCAATTACTTGACCGATATAAACACTGCATATAAAATGGAATTCTTCAACTATATTAACAACAGAATGATAATAATAAACACCCACCAAACTGAGATGTCCACTCTTTTATCCTATCTCAGAATTTCCCTGGCCCAGTGGACTTAAGCTCTGGCATGTGTCAGAACCTCCAGGGAGCTCACTACCCACACAAATGCCCCAAACCACTCTGGTGTTCATGTTGCCGACATGTTCCCTGAGTTCTGATCTCTTGGTCTTTGAATCTTTCCATGACCCGATGTCCCTGACAGTCTCTGGAAAGATGCCACAAGCCCAAGGTTAGGAGGATGTGAGGGCAGGGGAGCGGAAACGCAGCAGTGCTCCTGAGCGGCTTCTCCGAGACCACAGGCTCTGGCTTTGTCACTGGCCCCGTTCTGACCTCTCTTGTGTTAGACAAGCCTTCCAGCCCTTTCTGGGGAAATGCCCAGTACAAGAAATAACCTCTTCCGACCTGTGATCGGAACTCTAACTTCCCTCTTCCTGGGGGGTTAGGATGGGCAACGGGATTTTTGGCTCAAGGCTGGCATGAGTAGCTGCAGCTTTTTATCACTCACCTTGAGAAGGCTTCCACTGTCCTCTTCCACACAGACAGCTGGGAGTGTGTGTGTCTGGGAACCCCTGTGTGCACATTTCTCACTGAAAGTCCACTGTTAGCGCCATCTTAGATGGCCTCCCCTAGTTCTTCCACTGCAAGTTTAAGCAGGAAGTTAGTGCTGGCTGTGGCAGGGGAACCACCAGCATCTTCAGCACCCCTGGGTCAAACCCAGTGAGAAGCCAGCTATAGGGAGGTAGTGGATCTAAGCAGCAAATGGAAGCTATCTCTGTCTTCCTAACTGCCTGGAAGTCCATCCTCTCCCCAGGTTCTCTCTTCCTGGTTTGGTAACCTCCTATTTTATCCTTTATTCAGCCCAAAGTCACCTCCTCTGGGAAAGTTTCCTTGATCTCTGCAGCTAGGGTTGGATGTCCCCCCCTCGCAGGAAGCTTACTGTTGTATCATCTGCACAGTTGTAGTAGAGACCCTCACTCATTCATTTCATTACCCCAGGGCACTGTTTTTTGTGGGAGGGGGGTGAATGGGAATGGCAATCTCAGCTAGATGTATTTATATTACAAAGATATGGCTAAACAGGACATCATAACAATTTAAAAAATATTATATTTTCGTACTCAGAATCATGTTCTGGTTAAGAATCTTGTCATTTATTGTGAGTCTTAATCCCAGATTTAGGCTGTGGTTTACTTTATCAGTCTGGAGATCAACCAGGGATTTTGAATCTGACTAAAGTAAGGCCATCTGTATCTGGCAAAATTCAGAATTCAGCATAGCGTCTTCCCAGTGCTTGCCATTTTTTCCCTGTTGTCTTGTTTTCCCTGTGGGATTAAGGTCAGATGTCCTGGATAATGTTCTGGTGATGAACAGCTATATTCCTACTGAAAAATAAAAAATTATTGTGTCACTTGAAAGTTAATAGTTTTGAAAAAGAAAAAAAGAGAGCCTGAAGTCTAATTGCTTATTCAAAATGGTTTGCCCAAACTTTGCCATGGTTCTTCAAATTATACTCTAAATTCTGCTTTGTGACTTTGTCATTGCCCAAGGACACACAACATTTACAGAAATGGACAGACATAAGATAAAAATGTCAAATTATCGATGCCTATCAAGGTAGCTTAAAATACCCCTCAACACCTGCGATTATCTCTGGGGTGCTCACTCAGCTCAGGGTCCATATCCTTTATGTATTATAGACAGTCCTTTCTGGATGATCTCAAATGCCCATTTCGAACGCCCCCGAGTTCTATCAGCTGGCGTTTACTGTTCAGAGAACCCACTGTGCGCAGGTGCCGTGTCTGTGTGAATGGCGCCCCCTGGAGTCAGACATGTGAACAGCAACAATCTATGTCTGAGACGCTTGCAGGTGGAGGGAATGCTTGGAACCACAGCTGGGCTCTACCTGTGGAGTTTTTCTTTTTCAAATAAGCATTTGATTCTTGGATTAATTTCAGATTTACAGGGAGTTGCAAATATAGCACAGAGAGTTCCCATATACTCCTCCCCTCGTTTTCGGGGCTTTTCTTTAGAACTTGCTGGAAGGACGTTTCTCTCCTTGGTCCCAGCATTCTTGGTTGCTTGTGGCGCTCCAGGATTATGGCTATGCTTTCTTTATAGAAATGCCATTAATTTGACGCCTCCAACGGGTTTTCTCCGTTTGCATCACCTGCTAGGAAGCTCAGAGGCACATTTATGGCTCAATTCTGGCAAAAGTATAGGAGCTCTTGGTAGATATTTTGGTTATTAACTTTGTCCTTGGTTTCACCTTGTTCTCTTTAAACCATTTCCTTTTCCTTATTTACTTATTTTTTTCACTCAGTTTTCTGTACTGAGTTTTACCAGCCTCCTGAAATCATTTTTGGAAGAAGGTGGGGGCACATATAACAGGGTAAGCGGATAGATCATTTCCTCTGTGCTCCCCAGGTGTCTGATGCGTGCTTTTGTTCTGGCATTTGTCACATTGTCTTGCAGTTGTTTGTTGATGTGTTTGACTCCCTCACTGGGCTGGGACTGCCACCTGGTTTCCCTGCAGCTGGACTCTTCCGTGTGACTGAACACCCCAGGGTGGGTGCGGCCTGAATCGTGTTTCTCACACTGAGTCTCTCACACCCCATCCTGCCCACGCACAGGCACTCAGGCTCAGATGCAGGCTTGGCATCGCTCCTGCCCTAGTAGATACCTTATATGCGTCATGTTGAGGCATTACCAGACAGGACCAGTCAATACCCAGAAAGGAAGAGGATCAATAGCCAGTGTGCACCCCAGTCAGATGAGGGTGGCCTGAGAAGGTGAATGGAGAAAGAGGGGTGTGCTGTTTCCTCCTCCTGTGCAGCTAGGAGGCTTTGCTCTTGATTTATGCCAGATCTCCACCCCATCCCCCTTCCTCTTGACCATCCTGGAATCCCAGGGCCACAAGGTTGTCAGCTACAGTTTATTCATCTCTCACCTGAGAACTCATCTTGGACACTTCTCTCCTCCAAGCCTTCCCCCACTAACTCCCTCATTGAATAGAAGGAGTATCTGTAGCTCAGAGGGAGTGATTCTTGAATGTCACACTGGAGATTCAAGGCAGGCCTGTTCTCTTTCTGCCAGAGGAGTGAGGGCTTCCTATTCTGTGAGCTTAGGCACCAACTGAAACAGTGTGGAGAGCGTTGGGACCCTGGTGAGAGATTTCCTAGTGCCCGGTAGGCAGCCACCTCAAGGGGTTGGATGGCTGGCCCATTGCTCTGCCCACCCCCATCACATGATCCTTCTGGCATCAGATAGACTCTGCAAGTTTGCTTTGAAGCAGGAAAAGGAATGGCTTGGGGTGGGCGGAGGGAAAGGTGGGCCAGAGAATGGCCCAAGTGACTTTGTGTGAGAGGAGCAAGGGAGAAGTGATAACATCAAAAGTAGAAGCATCACGTTCTTGTGCCTTAGGAGATTGGAGATCGCAGGAGGGGAGACAGGTGGGGGCTGTGGTGGCCGCCCAGGGCTCCTGCTGTTGGGGAAAGAGGCTGTGAAGTTATCAGATCACCCAGTGATTTTTTTCATGACAAGCTGAAAACCCAATGTTTATGTGAAATCCAGATTTTCACATGTTGACAACTAATTCAAAAACATTAAGCTCTGTGTGAATACAATGCGTACACCTTGTTTGGATCTTGATTCAAACAAACCAACTGTAAAAAGACATTTTTGAGACAATTAGCGAAATTTAAATATGCACAACCTACTAGACACTAATCAGGAATTATTCTTCATTTCTTTAGGGTGATAATGGTTTTGTGGTTATGTTTTTAAAAAGTCTTTATCTGCTAGAGAGACATACTGAAGTATTTATGGGAGAGATAATGTGATGTCTAGATTTGCCTTAAAATGTTTCAGAAACAAAAAGATGTGTGTCAAGGGATAGATGAGATGGGATTGACAAAATAGTGATAGTTACCGAAGCTGGGTAATGTGGTGTTCAGGTCCAATATACTAGTCTCTGCTTTCAAATATGCTTTAAGACATCATTAAAAACATCCCCCTCTGTTTGGGCTGAACAAAAGCTATTGGTGGGCTCGATATGGCCTTAGACTGCCATTATTCAATCTCTACTCTGGTACTTTCTCTCATACATAAGGCACAGAACACCAAGGCTTAAAGAAACTCTAGAGTCAGGGGTTGGCAAACTACAGCCGAAGGGCCAAATCTGGCCTGCCACCTATTTTTGTCAATAAAGTTTTATTGGAGCACAGTCCCACTCATTGTTTACATATTGGCTTGCTTTGCTTCTACTATAGCAAAGGGTGAGTGAGTATGATGGAGACTGTATTAACTTTTTTTTTTTTTTTTTGTAGAGCTAGAGTCTTACTTTATTGCCCTTGTTAGAGTGCCGTAGTGTCACACAGCTCACAGCCCTCCTGGGCTTAGGTAATTCTCTTGCCTCCGTCTCCCGAGTAGCTGGGACTACAGGCGCCTACCACAACGCCCGGCTATTTTTCTATTTTGCAGTTCGGCTGAGGCTGGGTTTGAACCCGCCACCTTCAGTATATGGGGCCGGTACCCTACTCGATGAGCCACAGGCACCACCCGAGACTGTATTATCTTGCAAAGTCTAGAAAATTTACTGTTTTTCTCCTTACAGAAGAAGTCAGTTGACCTTGATCCAGGTCAACAACCTTGATTGGGTCAACAATCATCGCCTTTAGTGTTGAAGTCCTTATGACACATATCCCAAGCCAGGGATAGCTGAGGGTTGGAGGGAGAGTGAGTTTGACTGTTGCTAGGGGGAGGAGACATGGGCAAACAGGTCTAAGGGATGGAATTGGAGTTATTAGGCAGAATGAGAACCTGGAGCATTCCAGGGAGTGCAAAAACCACTCTAAAAGGCAGTGTGTGGGCAGACAGAAAGCTGGGTTTCAGAGCTAGGCAGGTCTCACATTCAATCTTGACCTTGTCTATGCCTTAGTGTCTCCTGAAAAAATAGGAATGAGGAATGATGAATAGCACAAGTGTGGCGGATTAGGGGTGCTGATGTGAAGCAGATCACAAGCACTGCTGGGTGTCTAATAAATAGTAAATATTATTATAACATCCCTGTCCTGGCATTTTGGGGATCAGAAAGACCCAATGTCACCTAAACTTGATTGTTAACCTTAGAAATATCCTCTTGATAAAAGGATCTAAATGCTGATAATAGAGAATTCACACAACTTTTGTTAAAGGCAAACAAGATGTTTATTGATCTTATAAGAGAAAACGAAGGAGAAAATTGCATTCTTTGCACACATAAAAATATGTCTCCACTGGAGGGAGAAACGAAATGTTATTATCAGGTGACAACTGTAAATCAGGTTTTACATGCAAGCATACCATGAAACTATTTTTTTTAACATATCCCATAGTTACATGGGAGCAGGTAGATTCTGGAAAGTTTTACATATGTCTAAATAGGGAGGCTATGGTTGACATCAGTAAGTCTGAGAAGTAATACGTACTACCTGGGGTTGTTTTGGAGTTAAATGAGATAATCTGTAAAGTGCCTACCATGGTGCCTGGCAAGTGTTAAGTGTTCCACCAATCCACTTGTGCTCCCAGTACCCACTGTCTTATGTTTTCTCCATCCCCAAATGCCCTGCATTTGACCTATATGGTTAATAGTTCAGTTTGATGGCCATGTATCTTTTTTTACACCATGCTTTTCTAACTGTACTATGTTTACAGATTCTTATTCAATAGGTGTGAGAAGCAGGCTCCCAGGCAGCACCAGACAACAGGGACACTTTAAATATTAACAGTGTAAAGCAGGGTTTGCCAGCCTCAGCACTATTGGCGTTTGAGCTGGATAATTCTTCGTTATGGGGCTAGCCTGCTCATTGTCGAGTGTTTAACAGTACCCACGCCTCTATTTACTTGTTGTCACAACCCTCCTGGGCAAAGTGTCTTCAGACATTGCCAAAGTCCCTTGGGGGGACTTTGCTGAGAACCCTTGCTGTAAAGAATAATTTATCTGTAGGCAAGGGCAGGGACCGCATAATTATTTTTAGATACTCCCATCAGTTACCACATACAATCAAGCATTTTGTAACAGTTTTTCGTCATTCTAATGGCGATGATGATGATAATGATACCCCTACAGATTTCTATGCCCAGAGCTTGGTCTGAACTTTCCCACCTCCCTAGCATCTCCAAAGGTCCCGCTTACCCTCATCACCCATGCATTCTCCCAGCAATCTCACCAGGATTAGTGAGTGTGACCATCATTTGGGGTCCACGAGTAGCCACCACTGCTACAGCCCACGAGAAGGGCAGGTGTCATTACCTTTGCCTTGCAGAACTCTAATTGGAATTTTTCTGGGTCATCCAGGGGGATGGGGAAGCTTGGAACTGGAGCTGGGTGGCAGTGCAGATGTCCCCTGTGAGGCGGTAGACCCAGTCCTTGTCCCCAGGAGCATGAGGAGCTGCCACCCCTCCCTTCCCCCCGTCCCTTGGGTCAAGGATATACAGAGTCCCTGGAATAGTCATGCCTGGCATTTATGGAGCTGTGTTTAAAACATTTTATGAGTATTATTCTTCTCTTCCCTTGCGCCAGTAGGTTGGTGGTTATGTTAGAGATGAGGAAACTGAGGCACAGAGGGAGCTAAATAACTTGCTCCAGTTCATAGAACTAGTAAGTAGGAGAGTTCAATTCAAACCCAGGCGGTCTGGCTTCAGAAGCCACATGCTGTATGGCCTGGAAATAAAAGCCTTCTGCCTCCTAGGCTGTCATTTTGTCAGGTGGAGTCAGAGGACATGGTCAGCATTGCCAGAGACACCCAGGATGAGCCCCTCTGCTGTGGTGGCACCCGGGCCACGCCTAGCCGTATTGGAACATTTCCTGCCATCCTGCTTGGCAGGAGACAGTCCCTCTGCGCAAGTCTGCGAAGCCTACTCAGGTGCTGTGACTGAATGACAGGTGCACAAGCTTGTTAGCCTTGTAATGAATGTTGCATCTTCCTCTGGTGGGAGAGAGCCTGCCCGAGGATGGCAGGGATGAGGGAGGCAGGAGAGCCTCCATCATTGTCAGGGAGCACAGAGAGACACCTGTGCCGGCAGCGAACAGGACGGCAGCGGGCTCCGGCGTTCCTCCAAGGAGAGTGGGAATGAAGAGACGGAATATGTGATTTGGATCTCAGCTCAGCCACTTTCTAGCTTTGCAACTTTGGGAGTGGTAATGAAGAGAAGGAACATGTGATTTGGATCTCAGCTCAGCCACGTTCTAGCTTTGCAAATTTGGGCAGCTGCCTTGGCCTCTCTGGACATCAGGTCTTTGTCTGTGGAGTGGGGTGTGAATCTTGCAGCACTGTGGTAAGGATAAGAAAACCCATAGGGGTGCCTGGCAGGTCCTGAGCGTTCAATCCAGGGGATATATTCTTCTTCTTCTTCTTTTTTTTTTTTTTTTGAGACAGAGTCTCAAGCTATCACCCTGGGTAGAGTGCCGTGGTGTCACCACTCACAGCAACCTCAAACTCTTGGGCTCAAGTGATTTTCTTGCCTCAGCCTCCCAAGTAGCTGGGACTACAGGAGCATGCCACAATGTCCAGCTATTTTGTTGTTGTTACAGTTGTCACTGTTGTTTTAAGGGGCCCGGGCTGGGTTCGAACCCGCCGACCTCAGTGTATGTGGCCAGGACCCTATCCACTGAGCTACAGGCGCCGCCCATGGGATATATTCTTCTCAGGGGTCCCCATGAGCTGGGCACCGGGAGACTTGTGGTGCTTGTTCAGAAAGTTGAAAAGCTGCATGATGAGACCCTGTTATGTTTGTCTATTCAAGGTCCCCTTCTTGGGGGAGGCAGGTCCCCATCACTGGGGAACCTCCCCTCCCCCAGTCCATGTGGTGTTGGTGAAACTGCCAACTCCAGGGTTATGACCCCATTCAAAACTCAGGTTGGGCAGATGGCCCAAGCTCCACCTGTCAAGAGTCCGCCCCTGGGGTATTATATACAAACACTCGGGCATAAAACATTTCCCCTGTCATCTGAGATGACTAAACTGGATGTATTTAAGCCTAGAAATACCTGGGGCATGGGACCTCTCTTCCCCTTCTGTCGTACCTACCCAACCCCACAGAGAAGCCTAGGAAAGGGCCAGGGTCCTTTATGTGAGGGAAAGGCAGCTTACACGATGATCTCAGTACAGTTGTGCCCCTCTCCCCCACCCAGACTTCTCTATTAAATGAGCAAACAAGTCCCCTTTTAGCTTCCGCTTTCTCATGTTGGGTTTGTATAACTTTCAACCATAATAAACCCAGCTACTACAAAGGAGGTATTCCCAAAGACTTGGGGTAAGCTACAGAGGGCATCCAGCTGAAGGTGTTGGGGTCCAAAGCTAAGAAAAGGCTGCCTTTGACTGCATTCCCACGCCATGGTTCTCTTGTGGGTATTGATTTCTTGCATCTTTCATGTTCTTTTATCTCAGAGCATTTTACAGCCTCCTATTGTGTTCGAGGGAGCCTTAAATAGTTAGGGTTGGAATGCTATATCTGGAATTTTGTTCTAGCTTTGTTCGGCAGGCCTTATCGACAGGTCCTGGACTCTGAGCGAGACACGCTTGGTCTGAGTTGTAACCCTAGTGCCAAGAAATCAGGATATTCTTGATTCGTAGGTGAGCTTCCAAGTGCTCCTGGGCAGTGCAGATGTGCAAGACGCCAGGAGTATGAATAATAGTTGTAAAGTGCAGCCAAGACAAGAGTTGGCCTTCCCCAACATGCTGGGAAGATGAGCAAGTGAGGGGCCGTTTGGGGCTCCTGGAGTGCTTGGGGATAATTGGGTTACAAAAACCTTCACTATGCAAATGTGGCATAAACTAGGAAAAGGAACTTTGCCCTGGATTCACAGTAAGATCAGCAGGTGGATTTCGGTTAAATTTCAGGAAAAGCTAGAAGTGGTGAGCACATTCATCTGTAGGAGCACCCCCACAGTTGACCACTTCCCTCCTGAAGTTGACCTAATTTTCGTAGTCTGAACATGCACCATGTGTATGTATCCTTACGTTGACCACCTCCATATTACAGTCCCTTGGGTGTTCATCTGACAGAGGTTCTACTGGGTTAGGAAATCAAAGGGAGAGGGGAAGTACTCTACTTCTGACTACTTGCCAAATACTGTCCTAGGGACTTTATAAACATCACCTCAGTGAAACCTTGTAAGAATGACCCTGTGCCTCATTCACTGCTGATGGGAATGCGAAACAGGGCAGATGCTTTGGGAAACAGTCTGGCAGGTCCTTGGCTGGTTAAACACTGGGCTACCATAGGACCCAGCATTTCTTCTCCCAGGTGTATACCCAATAGAAATGAAGACACCTGTCCACACCAAGACTTGTATACAAATGTTCCTACAACATTATTCATGATAACCCAGAGGTGGAAATAACCCAGATACCCATCAACTGATGAGGAGATAAATGAGATATGGTACTGAATATTTATCAAGTGGCAAAAAGAAAGAAAGAAATGAAGTACAATACATGCCACCACATGAGTGAACCTTAGAGACATTATTTTAAGTGAATGAAGCCAGTCACAAAAGACCACATATTGTATGATTCCATTTATGGGAAAGTCCAGAGCAGGCAAATCTGTGGAGATGGAAAGTAGATTAGTGGCTGCCTGGGGCTGAGGTGGGGGAGGGGACGGAGACACTGGGAGTTGATGGCTAAGGGGTGTGTGTGTGTGTGTGTGTGTGAAGTTTTCAGGGCAGTAATGAAAATGTCCTAACATTGATGAATGCACAGCTCTGTGAATATACTAAAAGCCATTGAATTGTACACATTAAGTGGGCAAATTGTAGAGTGTGTGAGTTATGTCTTAATGAAGCTGTTAAAGTTGCAAGTATTTGTCTTAGAGAAGTGAGAGATGGGAGGTGGGAAGAAGGCAGGTGTTTTTCAAGTCTATTCATTTATTTATTTATTTTCGAGACAAGGTCTCACTCTGTCACCCAGTCTGAAGTGCAGTGGTGGAGGACAGTGGTAGGATCGTAGCTCACTGCAGCTTCAAACTCCTGACCTCAAGCAATCCTCCTGCCTCAGCCTCCCAAAGTAACTAGGATTACAGGTGTGAGCCACAGCACCCAGCTTCAAAAGTCTTGAGTAAAGATTTGACCCTTAAACTATGAGCATGTACAATATAGTAGAAAACAAAAGATTAAATTAGAAATCATGAACTAATCCTTAAAAAATGCCCTGTTAATGTATTACCATTTCTACTTTATAATGGACAAAAACAAGATTTAGGGAGGGAAAAATAATTTCCTCAAGGTCAAATTGGGAACTGGAACTCATGTCAGTTTCACTCCTAATGTTTAACCATTGGTAGGAACTGGTCTTGAAAAATCGGCCTCTTTGGAGGATTCTGCATGGGCCATGGACAAATGAGGTTGTCCTCATCGAGCCAGACCAGCCCAGTTAGCCTTAGTGATCTGTGGAGTGACACCCCCTTGCCCATCCCTGTGCTGTAGGAAATGCCTTGTCTCTGGATACAAGACCCCAGATGTCCAAGATTGGTGTAGGAAGGAGGGGACAGCATGGGGGCAGCAGACTGGAACCTCAGGTTCACCTCTTCTTGGAGGGTCCCTTTCTGGTTTCTGGGCCTTAGAGGGATGTGGACCCTTTGATGATACTCTAGCCTCACCCTGGACAAACAGCCCTTCCCTTTACACCCTGCAGGAGGGCCAAACAGAGACCAGGTGATCTTTAGTACAGGCTGTAGAGAGACGTGACTTTAGAGGGTGGAAAGCAGAGGTGAAGAGCAAGTTACCTTATACTTATGAGCCTCAGTTTTCTCATCTGTACAAGGGATATAGGGATTGTTCAGGTTGCAGGATCAGGATAACGAACAGCTCAGGTAAATGGCCTGTGTGGTGATGAGCACCTGATGTCTTTCTGTCTTTATGTTTATAGGGCTGGATCCTTGGGCATAAGAGACAGTGGTCTGGGCATTTCTACACTGTAATCCCTAAGCTCTTCCCCTTTGTGTCTTATGTGTCATTTCTGATATAGA
Organism: Arctocebus calabarensis; assembly: GCA_963573935.1. Classification (NCBI taxonomy): domain Eukaryota; kingdom Metazoa; phylum Chordata; class Mammalia; order Primates; family Lorisidae; genus Arctocebus; species Arctocebus calabarensis. Next base: position 4,872 of record CAUYON010210031.1, on the reverse strand, counting down.
ATTGGTTTGGATACCATCTTGCCCGGGGTCCGGTGAGGGCCCTCAGGAGCTGGCTCTTATCTCTGAGTACTTACCAGCTGTTGCTCTTATGGGTGGCACTTGGAATGGCTGTATTGTCTCCACTTCAAGACTGTGAAGTCTTGAGGGGTGGCATGGAGTTTTGCTCACCAGCCATTCCTACAGGCCAGCACGATGGCAGCCTTGCCGTAGGCATTTGAAAGAAATAGATTCAAGGAGGGGAAGTAGAATGTCAAAGCTGAAAGACATCCAATCCAGTATTTCTCAATTTATTTTTAACCTCAAAACCTTTTCTTCAAAGGAAAACTACGCAAAGGCCCAGTCTATATATAGATAAAAGCCAAGCTGTTCTGACAGTGGTGGGTGGGGCAGGTCTCTCCCCACTCGGGCCTCCCCCTTTCTGCTCACTGGGGCGATCCCTTACAACTGCACAAGGAACAGAGCTTGAAATCCACTGTTCACATTTCAACTACTCATTTTACAGATGGAAAAACTAAGGATCGGAAAGGAGGAATAGATTCTGACTTGCTTAGAGTGGTGGAGGGTGCAGTGCTGGGTTTGCAACCAGGACCCCTAGCTCTTGGCCCAGCCTTCCTTGAGTAAGGCTTGAGAACCCCAGGTGCCTCTAAATGCCTTTTTCTCTCTAGCAGTGCGAACTGAGACAGCCCTGGACTCATACAAAACAGATCACCATCATGATCACTTTAATCTTTAACTAGAGGGAGCCTTGGGGCAGAGGAGAAAGGTAGAGGTTTGCCAACTTGCCAGAGTAAGGCGGCTTCATTAGCATCATAGTAAACAGATTCAACTCCCACATCCTCAAAAGAGCAATTCTTCCCAGGTAGAAGGAATCTATGTATCTTCCATTCTCTTGCCTTCCCTCCTCCTTTCCTTCCTTTTTACCTTTCTCCTTTCATTCAGCCATTTGCCAGTGCAAGATGCAATGAGCCTTTTGTTATTTAGTTGTTTTTTGATTTGAAAATCAATCTACCAGTCCCTGGACTCATAGAATTTCCACTGATCAAAGACACAGGCCTCCCGTTCCTGGAGATCCCAGCCCAGAGCAGAGAGAGGCAGGAAAGCCACTGATTATGCTGCACTCTGCTAGGAGCTTGGAAATCAGGCAGCTGGGAGTACGTAACTATCCATTATCATTATGGCAACTGAATTTCCCAGCCCCGCATCAGGATACCTGATCTCACAAGCACTCAAGTACCTAAGGAGAAAACAGAATGAAATATTTGAAATTGTGATGGTCACCCCCAAATCAGGGCTATTTGGGTGCTGTAATTATAGCATCGATCTCAATTTACCTGACATCACAGTTATGCACGTGCATGGAAGGAGTGAGGGATCAAAGAACGGTGACAGGTGTATTATAGAGGTCGTGCTCAACTGTCTTTGATGCCTTGGTCTATAGTTCTCCATTTTAGTTTGTTTTCTTCCTTCACAAAAATTTGGGAAATGTTAACCCTGTTGCAGAGCAAATAGAACAGTTTCCGTCTCTGCTGTGACGACAGGTGATTCCAGGCCAATGTGCGCTGTTGGCCACCCTCTGGGGAATGGGGCTCTCTCTGGGTGTCTAGCTTCTGTGCTGGCAAGACAAGAAGTTCCTTGAGAGCAGGAATGGAATCTTCTACCTTTATTTTTCTATTCCTCCGCCTACCTAGTGCCCTGCACAGCCCATAGAATGAGGTAGGGCTTAAACAGGGCTTGTTGAATTGAATTATTGAATAGACAGGCTTGCAATGGGAAATAAACAAAAGAGCCAACTCCCTATGATTCAATGCTGCTCAACCTGTCACTTGCAGAGTAAATCCCCAGCTCCCTTGGATGGATGGGGAAGGGAGCTCACGGACCCGGGAGAGGGATGAGCCAGGATCACACTCACCCTCCAGGAGAGGGAGGGGCTCTTACTATCTGGTCAGGGAGCTCCAGTGAGGACCTGCGAGCTGGGATTGGGCCTGTGGCCTGCCAGTCCTGAGCGTGCCCTTCTCCTCCTAGACAGTGCTGTCTGGGTCAATGTTATTATGACTCTTCTCCTCCCCCAACCCCTCACAGTTCCTGGAAACAGCCTGCACCCCCCCACCCCTTGATCAGTGGCTATGGAAACAGTATCCATTCTGACCTTTCTAGTGGCTTTAATCTCCTTGTTGGTCCCAAATTTCCAAAAGATGGCAATATAAAGATCTGACCCCGAGCCCTGCAGGCATTCAGGGCTCTCTCCCTGGGTTTTGGTTACCGGGGGAATTTTCCTTCTTTGGCTTGCTTTCTGTGTGCAGTGTCTGGCACAGAATACCCAATTCCTGCTTGCTGAAATATAAGGAAGGAGGGCTTGATTGAATGACTGCATTGTCCTGGCTTAGGTCATTTCTCAGCTCTGCATTCTTCGGACTGATGCTGTGAAAGGGAAGCAACCTGAAAGGAGGGGGGGGGGAGAGAGAGAGAGATAGATAGATAGATATGGAAGGGAGGAAGGAAGGGAAGAAGCAAAAAGATTAATATCTCCCTCCTCTCCTCGCACCCCCTACCTGTCATGTGCAGCCTAGGAAGGGTTACCCTGTAGCTAGCCCCTTGCTACTCAGAATATGGTCCCTGGCCCAGCTGTATCAGCATTACCTGAGAGTCTATTAGAAATGCAGAATGTCAGGCCTACCCTACCCATATCTACTAATTCAGAATTTGCATTTAGCAAGATCTTCAGAAAATTTGTGTGCCCATTAATAGTCGAGAAATGCTGGGCTGGATGACAAATTATTGGAAACTTGTTTATTCCTTTAAGAATAGGTTTCCTCTGCATCCTCAAGGAAGGCATTGGGAAGGGTTTTAATGCTAAGACCTCAAGAATGGAGAGAGGAAACATCTTGAGAGGAGATTGATAATGATCATCATTATCATAATTGCTAAAGTGTCTTGAGCATTTACTGTATGCTGGGCATGTGACATTTATCTCACTTAATCCTCTCAACAGCCCCATCAAGGAGGTATCATCATTGTGTACCCATTTCAGAGATAAAAATACTTAGCTTAGGTGATAAAACAACTCATCAGGATCACAAAGGGAGATTTGAATTCTGACTCTCACACTGCCTTCCCTTCGGTCCATGACCTTGTCCAAACTACCTTGATCTCCAGGCCAGGCTGACCTCCTGTCCCCAGCCCCCTCCACCTACAGAACAGAGAGAACAATGTCCAGAGCCTCTCGGGAAGCAGGCAAGGAGAGGAATAACAAGTACACAGTCTGCAAGATCCTCCGCAGCTGAGATGTCCTATTTCCAATGCAATAGAATCATTTAACTGATAAATACGGAAGCAATGTCAAGATGGCAATAAATTGCCTGGCTATCAAGCTAGGCCTTTGTGTAGTGTTCTAAAGAAACTAATTAAAGAAATTTTTCTTTAAAGTATATTTGACCCAGACGTTTCTACATCAGCCTAGGATGCCAATCTAGTTTGAAAACTTGGTGTGAAGCTGGAATTATTAACGCACATGTGAAAAATAATATTGCATATTTGCCTTAGAACATTTTGGGGATGGGGGAGGACTAAATGTGTCTCTTGAGAATTTGATCAGGCAAGGAGGTAGGGGGTGGGGCAAAGCAGAGAAGGCCAGAGAAGGTGTGTATTCTTGTAAAACATACATCATCAGGCCTGGCGCTTAATTGGAACTCCAGCACTCAGATGACTGAGACAAATTTTAAAGAGAATTTTTCCCAGGTAATACATAAAACATGATCCCCGCTATCTCCCTCTTTAAACAGCTTTGTTAAATAGTCAGTTGAACGCCATCTCCCTCGCTGCCTTGAATCCATTAGGGAAATGTATTTACATAGGGAATTTCACTTGATGATTCTGAACTACTTGGAAACATCAATCTGTTCCGTCTCTCAGCACCTTGAAGGAGCTGTGTGAGCATTCCTGGTTTATTCCCCCAGCTTGGTGCTTGAAAGTGGGCTTGGCAGAGGCAGCGTGCCAGTTAGTGCTCCAAGACATCTTGACTAGTGCTGCCCCCAATTTCAAGTTGGCCAGGATGCTGGGATCCCAAGGGATGGGCAGGGGGATGGGGCTGGCGCAGCACTGGCCGCCCTCATCTTCCTCCCTCAATCTGCATTGAGCTGACATGGAAACTCCAACAAGGGAAGAAGCTGGTATCTGGATAATGATGGTGATCATAAGAGCAGCCAACACGTGTTGCTGGATATAGGATGGGCACCCTATGAACACTTGGCATGGGGAAGCTCAGCGAATCCTTGCGAGCCTTGACCAAGATTCTAGAGTTAACTTTATAGCACAGAGGAGGACATTGCAGCCTAGAGAGAATAGATGATGGGCTTCGCTCCCACTGCTGGGAAGATAGGACCCGATTTGTCCACTCATACACACAATCCTGATAGACCAAAGGACGCGACAGTACAGGGGATTTTAGGGAAGGAGAAAGTAGAACATGAACACATTTAGTCATGTGCGGATTCAAAGTGCGCCTTCAACAAATGCCTCCAGGCTCGGTTCCCTTCCACTTGGTCCTCAACACTGAAGCGGAAATAATTTTCTTTCTTTCCCTTAAAATAGTCTTTGTCTGGATATGTGAAGCAGCCAGCACAGTGGCATGTGGATGATGGACGATGGGACTTCCCTTTTCCATTTGCAGTTCACACACACGTGCCGATGCTCTGGAGTTTCATGAATCAATGTATTTCTTTTCTTTTCTTTTTCTTTTTTTTGAGACAGAGCCTCAAGCTGTCACCCTGGATAGAGTGCCGTGGCATCACAGCTCACAGCAACCTCCAATTCCTGGGCTCAAGCGAGTCTCTTGCCTCCGCCTCCCAAGTAGCTGGGACCACAGGCGCCCGCCAC